>JAPTHN010000252.1:0-292766 GCA_026936325.1 Platynereis dumerilii | reverse complement strand
GACTACTGCCCTTTCTAATTTTATACATTGATACTGCAGCTGACTCACACAATGTTTGAATATATTAAGCTGTTTCTCTTCTTTACATAAGTTTTTCCTAGCTTAAGTGACCTTTATTAGTAACAAACCTAAGTGCCCTTTTGTTTTGTCCTTTCTAACTTTTCGATTTCAGTTTTGTTTGTAAGCATCCACACAACAGAGCAGTAATTGAAATTACATCTTATATAACTGTTGTAGATGGCTGACTTAGCTCTCTTATCTAAAAAGTTCTTAATTCTCTTCAAGGCGTTTATTTGCTTAGCAATTTTATTGCATGTATCATCAATGTGTCGTTTAATACTTAAGTTCTTTATCTATTTCTACTCCCAGTACATTTATTGAGGATGACGTTTCCAATGTAATATCATTAATTTGAATTGTCCGTATGCCCTGACTATTGTTTCTACTCAAAAACATTAATTGAAACTTGCTGGCTTTGCCTTCATGTTGTTTATTTCAAACCATCTCATGGCTTTAATACAGTCCTGTGTTAATTTTCTACACAGTACAGCTTGGTCATAGTCTTCACAACTTAGAGTATTGTCATCTGCATAGTTGTATATTTTACTTTCAAAGTCAGAGAACAAGAAATCATTAATAAAGATGTTGAACAACAGGGGGCCTAGAATTGAACCTTGTGGGACCCCTTTGATGTTCTGAACCCATTCAGAGTATGTCTCTCCTATTTTAACCCTTTGTTCTCTTTTCATTGCATAAGATTTCATCATTTCACATGCATCAGCACTGAATCCATAAGCTGAGAGCTTTGCTAGAAGAAGTCCATGTGGCATGCAATCAAATGCCTTGGACAAGTCAATGGCTATGACTCCTATGTTTAATCCCTTGTCTAAGGTTTCCCTCCAATCTTCTGTCATTCTAACAGAACATCTTGACAGCTGTGTCCTTTCCTAAAACCCTGACAGGTTTATGGAATGAGGGAGCAATGTACTCATAAATCTGATCATATAGCTCTCAAAAATTTTTGACATAACTGGCAATAAGTTCACAGATCTATAATTGTCTTTATTTAACTTATCTTTCTTTTTGTAAAGTGGTGAAATATTGGCTCTTTTCATTTGGTCAGGAAATCTGTTTTCGATGATGCACCGTTAATTAGCAATGTCAAGGGTTTGATAATTTCCCTACTTGTCATTTTGATAAGTTTTTGCAGCAGTTCATCATAACCCGCTGCCTTTTTGCTTGAAGTGTATTAACTAATTTTTGCCACTCCCTTTTCACTCACAAACCTAAATAGAAAACTACTCCTATTATTACTCCCACGATTCTACCTTTTATCAATTTCCACACTACTGTGACTGTCATAGTGGCTTATGATTTCCTGTATGTAGTCCTATTGTTGTCTTCGGAGTAACCTTATTCTGATCCAATACATTGGAAAAAGTTATTGAAAATATTGCATACTTTTTGTTCATCCGTCACTATCTCACCATTTTCACGCAATGGTATAGTATCTGACTTGGTCCTTGACTTAGAAAAAATTGGTTTTACAGCTTTCCAGAAATCCTTATTTTTTGTCCCTTCCTTACACTTTTCCTCAAAATATTTGGAGTCTCTTTCTTTTTTATTGCTGTCACTTTATTTCTCTGTACTTTGTATATTTTCAAGTGATCATTAGATCTGAATTTAAAGTATTTGTTTCTAAACCTATTTCTGTGGTATATAGCCTTTCTCAGTTCTTTGACATGCAATGGAAATCGTTTTTTATTCTATTATCTTCACCTTCTTAGGGGCATGCTTATCTAACAGCTTACATAACTCTTTCTGCATTCCATCATATGCTTCATTTATTCCTGCAGCCCTCATAATTAGTTCAGATAGATTGATTTCTGAGAGCTCTGCTGTCACTTTGTTATTGTGTGTCCCTTGGAAAGTCCTCAAAACTAAATATACATTGTATCTCTCTGAAATTGTAATTACCTTTTCCATAAAAGAGTCTCTCTTAATTCCATGCTTCTTTGCATTATATGGGATGCATGACCACTGAATGACAGGGCTAACTTTACAGTAAAATAGTTAAGAAAAACATTTGCTTTTCAGGTTTTGCATGCATTGACTTCATATATATATATCTTTTTTAAAGAAACAGACTAGTATAAACCTAATTTTTTTACAAATCCTAGCTATAAACAGTATTTTGGATCATTTTGTACTATTTTGAAGAAATTCTATCTCGGAAATTTCACGAGTATTGAGCCACCTTAAGTATGTATTAATGTAAGGTTATGTTGTCATTTCCTGCACCCCACTAATGGAGTTTCCGAAATCCGCTCCAGGGGTGATAGTACTGTCTACCTTTCCAGAAGAAAATAAGATATGTGTCTATTATACATTCGATGCGTACATTAAATGATTAGACAAAGCTGTTAATATTTAGCTTCTAGCTGCAACAACACAAGCATAGACCACACAGTCATAGACTACAAAGCCAATAACCATCCAGGTGTCAGGTTAACACACAGCCCTTCCCAGTGGAATTTAATCTACAACTTGTGTGATGGCCGTACGGAATGGCTCATATAATGTCAATGTCAATGTGTCTGTTAGATGTTAGCTCACTATAGCCATCAACAAGCTAGAGATACAGTGGCATGTACTGTGATTCTATATTTAGTGAGCAGTATAAGTGAGGACACCTCGCACTGTGGAATCATTTTGCTTAGAAAAGATATTTAGTATATCACGTCTTCATCAGTTGCAAAATAAAAAAATTAAATCATGGTGCAGAAGCTAAACATTATTCTGAAGCTTATATACTGATGGGCTAACTAGTTTAAATTACTCAGTGCAATCCAACTTTGAAATGTTAAAAAGTATAGCTTTCCCTTCTGATAATTTCAACTACTGAATGATTTGAAAGGGTTTATCCAATCACAAAGTTAATTTAATTCCGTAGTGCTGGAATTATTTCATCTTTGAAGTGAGGGATTCAGTTGCTTCAACCTAATGCAATCAAAATTCCTATGAATAGCGTAGTTCAGTCAGTGATCCCATTACAAATGTTAACCCTATTTTGTGATTATATCAATACTCTGTTTGCGATTTCCATTAGGTAGGTTATCTTAAATGATAGACTATATCTGTATTCAAATGAAATCTAAGTTCTATTCCTGCCTTAATTTAGTTGTCATGTCTGTTGTATGAAGACCGGTTTGCTTGCTTTCTGTGACATTGCCAGTACATTTGGGAAAATATTTGAAAATCATAAAATGCTACAGACATTAACTTCCCAATTTAACATAAAATTATTTTTGAAGGATGTCAAAACAGTTTTAATCTATTGGAGATATCATGAATAGAGCATCATGGCATAATAATTAAAAACAGTCTACAAAATTTGTAAATTACAGATTTATTAATTTCACCATCCAACTTATTTGAAATATTATGCTGAATATGGAAACAACTGTAATTTTTAGAAATGTAATTATCATATTATCTGATGCACAAAAGTATGCCAAACTGGCCAATAAGTAGTGCAGTTAACAACCAAATACATTTGACAATTACCATGTAGGTCACTGATATGCCAGAGTGAAGGGTACAACAGACTTCTGAGAGGATTTCTTAAAAAAGCTTGCCATACCGAAAAACCTTTCCTAGTTTTATTATATGCCTTTTTATCTAGCAAAGTGAAGCAAACTAACTTTAGTATGGGCAAGTGTAGAGTGCCTCAGACACGGATGCTGATTCTGTTTTTGCAAGAATCTCCAATTGCACTGAGTACCAGAGAATGGCCCGGATGTCCCAGAAGTCATTTGCATTGCTAATGGAGCATCCTCATATTGTGTAGCCAGCACTACGTGTCCTTTTCTCCCTTGAGATGTTTTGTTATATTTGAACTTTTCTTGTATTAGATAACATTGGAAATAGCCCCGCTACTTTTGTAAGAGAAAATCTATTTTTCATTGATGTTTTTTTACCCACCAACCACTTCTGAATACATCAAGTGCGGGCAAGTGGAAAATACGGCAGTCAAAGTGACTTATGTACAGAAAACAAATGGGGAAATGGCCAGTACTAGATCATACTAGGCATATCCATTTGGCTTCGTATCGATGTCTGGTTGTCTACCAGTAGGAAGAAGAACTACGGAAATTGCAATACCTTAGAGTCAAAACTTGAAAGTAACAAAGATGCTGGAATTTCGCGTTGAATTAAATATTTTTCAAATCGATTTACAAAGCCATCAGCTTTTGATATAAAATAGTCTCTTTGATGTCTATTTCAATTCAGAAAGCATGAATGTCAAACACGTCAAATTCTTGCCAGCAAGTAATCCCACACACTCTCAAAAATACTTTTGTAAAACATGCAGCACAAACATCAACCAGTTTCCAAAAATAACTCTTCGTGTAAAATCAGAGTTATTAGACAGAGGCTATGCACATTTCTGATGTTTCTTGAAACAAAGTACGCTTTGAATTGATAGGGAATGGCAATTTCCAAATAAATTTTCTTTGATATGCACAATTACTTCTTCAGATGCTTGTCTGGCTAGTGTCAGAACCATTTGTTATTTTTCTTATTCAGTTACCATGGATATTACAATATATAAAAGCAATTGAAATATTACCACTATACCATGGCTTGTATAGTGGAATGTGGGGCGATATTAGGCCAAATAATAAAATTTAAAAATACTTTAAGAAAACATTTAGCTTTCCAGGTTTTGCTTGCATTGACTTTTATGTACAAAACCTCAAATATCATGAAAAAAAAAAGCTGGTATCGACCAAATTTGTTTACATATCCTTGCTAGAAACAGTATTTCCAATAATTTTGCACTTTTTTGAAGAAATTCTATATCGCCAATTTCACAAATATCGAGCCACCTTAAGTGTGTATTAATAAAAGGTTATGTTGTCATTTCCTGCACCCCACTGATGCAGTTTACGACATCCCCTCAGAGTGGCTGTCCGCCTTTCCAGGAGAAATTAAGATGCTTGTCTATTGTATATTTGATGCGTACATTAAATGAGTAGATAGCACTGCAGATATTCAGCTTCTAGCTGCAACAACACAAGCATAGACCACAGAGTCATAGACTACAAAGCCAATAACCATCCAGGTGTCAGGTTAACACACAGCCCTTCCCAGTGGAATTTAATCTGCAACTTGTATGATGGCCATACGGAACGGCTAATATAATGTCAATGTGTCGGTTAGATGTCAGCTCACTATAGCTATCAACAAGCTAGAGATACAGTGGTTTATTCTTTGATTCTATATTTAGTGAGCAATATGAGCGAGGACTCCTCTCACCAAACTAGGATAGAGCTTCGGCCAATGTGGAATCATTTTGCTTAGAAAAGATATTTAGTATATCACGTCTTCATCAGTTGCAAAATAGAAAAATTAAACCATGGTTCAGAGGCTAAACATTATTCTGAAGCTTATATGCCGATGGGCTAACCAGTTTAAATTGTTCAGTGCAATCCAACTTCGAAATGTTAAAAAAGTATTGCTTTCCTTCTGACAATTTTGGACAATTGAATGATTTTGAAAGGGTTTAACCAATCACAAAGTTAATTTAATTCCATGATGCTGGAATTATTTCATCTTTGAAGTGAGGGATTCAGTAGCTTCAACCTAATGCAGTCAAAATTCCTATGAATAGCGTAGTTCAGTCAGTGATCCCATAACAGATGTTCACTCTATTTTGTAATTATATCAGTACTCTGTTTGCAATTTCCATTAGGTAGGTTATCTTAAACAATGGACCATATCTCTATCAAATTGAAATCAAAGCTCTACCCCTGCTTCAATCTAGTCATAGCTGCTGTAGGAAGACCGATTTGCTTACTTTCTGTGATATTGCTAGGACATTTGGGAACATAGTTGAAAATCATGTTACTACAGACATTTACTTTCAGACTTTTCATAAGGAATTGTGAAGTACATCAAAATAGTTTTATTTCTATTGGAGACATCATGAATAGAGCATAATAATTAAAAACAGACTACCAAATGTGAAACAAGCAGTTTGGCTGAAGATGTTTAGCATTGATGCAATGGCACAATTTCATGCGTTTCACTTACTTACAGGCGGCACTGTATATGTGCTCAATATGGACACAACCGTCATTTTTTGACGTGTACTTATCATATTATCTGATGCACAAAAGTGTGCCCAACTGGCTGATAAGTAATGCAGTTAACAACCAAATACATTTGACAATTACCACGCAGGTCGCCGATACGGCAAAGTGAAAGGTATAATAGACTTATGAAGATTTCTTTAAAGTTTGCCATACCGAAAAGCCTGCCTTGTTTTATTATCTGCCTGTTTTTCTAGCAAAGTTAAGCTAACTCACTTTAGTATGGGCAAGTGTAGAGTGCCTCAGACACGGATGCTGATTCTGTGTTTGAAAGAATCTCCATAGAGTACCAGAGAGTGGCCTGGATGTCCCAGAAGTCATTTGCATTGCTGATGGAGCATCCTCATATTGTATAGCCAACACTACATGTCCTTTTCTCCCTTGAGATGTTTTGTTATATTTGAACTTTTGTTGTATTAGATAACATTGTGAATAGCCCCACTATTTGTGCAAGAGAGAAACCTATTTTTCATTGATGATTTTTTGCCCACCGACCTCTTCTAAATGCATCAAGTGCGGGCAAGTGGAAAATACGGCAGTCAAAGTGACTTATGTACAGAAAACAAATGGTACTGCCAGTACTAGATTATCATACTGGGCATATCCATTTGGCTTCGTATCAATATCTGGTTGTCTGCCAGTAGGAAGAAGAACTATGGATACCGCAATACTTTAAAGTAAAAACTTGAAAGTAACAAAGATGCTGGAATTTTGCATTGAATTAAAAAATTTTCACAATCGATTTTCGAAGCCATCAGCTTTTGATATAAAATAGTCTCTCTGATGTCCATTTCAATTCAGAAAGCATGGATGTCAAACACATCCAGTTCTTGTCAGCAAGTATAATCTCACACTTTAAAAAATACTTTTGTAAAACATGCAGCACAAACATCATCCAGTTTCCAAAAATAACTCTTCGTGTAAAATCAGAGTTATTAAACAGAGGCTATGCACATTTCTGATGTTTCTTTAATCAAAATACACATCGCATTGATAGGGAGTGGCAATTTCAAAATAAATTTTCTTTGATATGCGCAATTACTTTCACAGACACTTGTCTGGCTATCGTCAGAACCATTTGTTACTTTTCTTATTCAGTTGCCATGGATATTACAATATATAAAATAAATCGAAATAAAATTTAAAAGTCAATTCTTTAACATGTCAAACAATTCAATCTGGTTTACACATACATTAATGTACAATTTTATATAAGAATCTGACAATAATTTTTTTATATCGTATGACCCTTTTTATCAGTTGATTGAATGCTTGAGCCCATGATGTGCTAATGATTCCCTCATTACTTGCTGTGTGTGACATCATGTCCTGAGAAATAAAAGTGAGACAATTGCATAATAGTCCCTGCAAAGCCCTAGAATTTTTCATGTTCTGCTGAGACAATCAGTCAACAATATCGAAACTCCTTGAGGCTGCAAGAACATCAGAATAATATACACTTTGCTGCTTTATGATGTGAAATGCTACTTGGCCAAATGCGAGTTGGACATAGTCAGGAATAGCATGCTTCAGATGTCAACAAGTAAAATGCTATGATTTATCATACTGGGGCATTGTCATGTCTTTGTTCTCTTTTATAAACTCTCCAAACATATTCTATGAAGTTCATATCTTGTCATTCCAAAGACTTCATTAAAACTTTGATGACTTTTCCTCAAATACAAAGTGACAACGGTGATTTTTAAAACACATTATGGCTATCAGGAAAGGACTTAAAACGTTCCAGTTGCGGAGAACAGAGTGCTACCACATTGCTCAATAATTTGTCAGAAATGTTACATCTAATATTAATGATATCCAGCTCATAACGAGAGGTGAATAAGAACAGTCGAAAATGTCATTGATGGGACAGAACAAGGCAGAGACTGTGGTAAAACAATGTTGAGACATTGATTGCTGACCAGCTTATCAATGTGTGAAACTGGTAATGAATCAGACCAGATCACATAATATTATGCTGAGGTCCATCCATTAGGTTTGTAAATATACCACTGCACATCAACGCCCAGGACAGCTGCAAGTTTATATGTGCATAATACTTATGTATATCCTCAAGCGTTCTCTTCAGAGCCCTGTCAAACACTGGTCCTTGCACTCTAAATGGGTTCTATCTGGGCTGGCTGTCATCATTATTTCAATTAGATTGGCAGATTTACAATTCTGTGTGAGAGCTTGTCAAACAAGATCGAAAAGTAGGAAGAACAACAACACCCATACAGCACTACGTTATCCCCAGAAGGAGAGATTTTGAGTTGTTTTGCACTTTCATATGGCTGTCGCAGTTTTATATTTAGAAAGCACCATCTTGACTTTGTATTTGATAAAAAATTGGAGTAAAATGTCATCAAAGTTTTAATGAAGTCTTCTTCATGATGGGATATGGGCTGCTTAGAATATGGACCAAAACTTTGTGGAATGAAAGTAAGACACTGTATGGCTCAGCATGATCGAAGTTGGTTGTTAGCTATCTTTTTCCAAGTGAGCTGTAATGGTACGTTTTTCTGATTTTAATTAACATATGTTTTGCTGAAAAACATTTAACAGACTTGTGAGCGTTGAATTTTTCTTAAACAGTACACTCTTAAAACAGATTGGTTGAATTTACTGATATATTGGTTGAAAAAAACAACAACTATTTTATGGCTGGTTCGATTTTTTTCCCTTGTGATCTGAAAAGGGAAAAGGATGAAGATTCACGCATGCGCACCTGCACCCTTGACTGCACCATCAACAGTGATGTCGTCAAGTATCACTGAGAAGAGATTCATGGCGAAAAAAAAGAAAAGATTTATTACAGAGAATAATAAAGAAATGCAGGGGAAAGAGAGAAAGAGAACTTGAGATTGTGTCATCCATGAAGAGGTCTGCATTGTCCACATGTCTCTGCATAGTATGGAATATCATTGCTTTTGTTTTAGATATATTCTGTTCTGTAATGCAAGCATTATTGTTGCGCTACACTATTTGTGGCAAAGGTAACTGGAATGCATGTTAATCATTATTATCATTTTACAGGGCATTGTCTGTGGGTTAATGCTCATTTCGCGGGCGATAATTATACAATAACATTTTTTTGGAGGGCATTATGGGGTATTAATCAGTTATGGCCAGAGGGCAGAAATCATTAACTTAATGCACGAGCCGCCAGGCGAGGGCATTAAATGATTTCTGCCGAGGGCAATAACTGATTAATACCCCATAATGACCGACAAATAAAATGTTATTATCATTATTATATACTTTTTACCTTCACAATTTTATAATGCACTTTGAATTTTGATTTACCTTACTCATGATGGCCGTCGCGTTTTGCCTTCTGCCGTCATTATTTTTGAAGATAGAGCAAATCTAAGCTCATTTCTGCGATCTGTAGTGCGCTACAATAGTCTTAGGCTTTTGAATTTTCCAAATCGGACCATTTTTCATGCCGAATTGTATTCCTCAAGTCAACATGACGTCACGTCTGGTGACGTCACGGAGCGTAAAATACACCAGAGGGCACCACCTGCCCATGTGTTAATCAGATTATGGCCCCCATGTGTTAACCAGATTATGGCCCTCCATACATTATGGCATATGAAGGCCCTGAAAAATTCAGTTAACGGCCTACTTAATTCATGGCCAAGTATATAATAATGGCCGTTAACGCCCGCGAAAGCGCCCTCTAGTGTTTTTATCGATGGTGACGTCATCAGAAGTGACGTCATGGTGACGTTGTTGTTAAATGTCTGTCTTTTTTGGCTCAATCTCGGTCAAAAATCGTCCGATTTGAAAAATTGAAAAGCCCAGGAGTATCTCCAAGATCCACAGATTTGATAATTGGACTCAGTTATGCTCTAGCTTCAATAATAAGGTCGGGGCGACGCGAAAACTGCGCGGGCGTTAATGAACCAAAAGAAAATGATGGAAAATGATGGAAAATCTTGGGAGTACCAACATCACTACAGTCCTGGATATTTAATCACCATACTGAAAGACCTCAATTTGTGCGCACGCAACATGAAATCTCTAATGTCATCACATTAAACACCGGTGCCCCCCAGGGATGTGTTCTATCCCCTGTCTTATTTGTGTTATACACCAATGATCTGAAATGGCACCTCAAGTGATGTATTTATAACTAAATATGCAGATGATACAATTGTGGCAGGACTATTAAAGAAAGATGACACAAGTGAATATATTAATTGTATTGATTACGTGTGTAATTGGTGTAGTGATAATTATTTAGACTTGAATGTGTCAAAGACCAGGGAGTTAGTCTGGGATTTTAGACGTAGTAGATCAATGCAGCCACAACCTATGAATATTGGTAACATGAATGTGGACATTTCTGAGAATTACAAATATTTGGGCATTATTGTGGACAATCAATTCAATTTTGCTTCGCATGTTAACACTCAATGTAAAAAAGCATCAAAAAGATTGTATTTTGTAAGGTCTCTGGTTAAACTGAATGTTAATTATGATTTGATTGTGTCTTTCTTTAGAACTGTTGTTACACCAGTTCTTATGTATGCCAGTGTGGCTTTCTTTGGGTTGCTGAGTAAACAGCTTAAGAATGAACTGAGTAGACCAAACAAAGTTTGTGAACGTTTATTGAAACGGAACTATGTAATTGACAATAATGAATCTCATTATAAGAATTGTGTGGTTAGCCTGGCTAATAAGATCATGCGGGATTCTACACACCCACTTTATGAACTCTTTGAGCTTTTGCCCAGTGGGCGCAGATATCGAATGCCCTCTATCAGGACACAGCGTTTTAAAGACACTTTCCTTCCTTCCTGTATCTGTTTCCCTGTTAAATGCTTCAATGTAATGTACCTTAACCTTGTACCAAGTACCAAAATTTCACTGTTGTATATATATATATCGATGTATACAATGTGACCAATAAATTATCTGTATCTGTAAAAGGTAACCTTCTTCCTTGATATGGATTCTGTTCAAAAATGATAATAATGATAATAACATTTATTTGTCGGGCATTATGGGGTATTAATCAGTTATGGCCCTCGGGCAGAAATCATTTAATGCCCTCGCCTGGCGGCTCGGGCATTAAGTTAATGATTTCTGCCCTCTGGCCATAACTGATTAATACCCCATAATGCCCTCCAAAAAAACGTTATTGACCAATTGAACATTTCTAAATGATTGTGATCTTGTGTTAATGCAGTTTTCTAAAAATTCCCAATTAGTATCTGGAAATTGTATGAACTTGATTTCTCTATGACAAGTCCTTGGCTGAACCGTACCTGGACTTGAGCATTACATTTCTGACTTGACTTAGATTATTTGGTGCTCTCTGGTCAATGTATGTTTATCATAGAGACAGTGGAGCCAATGTTGCATGCTACTCTATCAACATTACCTTGCAGGCATAGTAACAGGATAGGACCCATGTTTCACTGAATCATTCGGAATGACAAGTCATCCGTCAACCTGGCTTGTTCAGGGTCATTAATGACTTTGGTGTCAGTGTCTCATTCATAACAGGATCCATGTCATGAACTTCTCAGCAATCCCAGAGATGTGCATTCCTGTCGTTTGATGAAGATAATTTTACAAGAATTGTTTTAATGATGTTCACAATGTGAAATTGAATCCAACTTCGTTGTACCTCCGATTTATTTGTTGCGTCGGCATTACTTCTATACTCCCACTGTACCTTTACATTGAAAGCCATTTGGTTTAAAGTGCAAAAAGGAAAGGCGTTGGACTGGAAAGTTCTGAAGAGTCATCAAACTGCCTAAGGCCGCTGTAATATGGTTTTTAAAGAAAAGATAAATATCTTTGTCCTTGGACACGTCCAAGCCCTCTTGATGTATTAAACTTGCTATTAACTGTGCATTAATGCAAGGTTATGTTGTCATTGCCTTCACCCCACTAATGCAGAGTTATGACATAACCTGCAGTACCAGATTGAATGAACGCTTAACATGGGTTAGCCTGAAGTGGTTACGTCATTTTGCTGATATTGTGTCAATGCTGAACATGAGATAGATAAATAGTTTTATTTAACTGACTTCATGTTACAACATGACAAAACGTTTTGCCTTTAACCCGACTAGATGATAAGTTACAGGAGTTAACTACTTCAGGATACCCCGTTTTAAGCGTTGATACAATCTGGCGCAAGGTAAGAAATATGAAGGTACTCTGGTCGTGTTAGACAAGTTGGTCACATATTGGGGTGATATTTATTTTTAAAAAGTGAACACAGAGGGTATATGGCTGTACACAGAGGGGTATAGCTGCTTATAAAGAGACCGTTGATCGCAGGGAATACTGTAGTATTACTTTCCCTTCAGATAAGTTTTAACGGTTGAATGACTTTGAAACTGTTTGGTCCAATGACAAAATTAGTTCAATTCCATAATGCTGGAATTATTTCATCTTTGAAGTGGGGGATCAGTTGCTGTGGGTTAATGCACCCAAAATTCCTATGGGTAGAATACAGTTGTGCTTGAAAATTAGTGAACCCATAGAGTTTTAACATTGAAGACAATGATAAAGTTGTCTCACCGTAGTGGCCATAACATAAATGATATTGCACGAATCATTGAACCAAAGACTGTATCTTACCATTGAGGTTTCCCACTACATGTACCAGCCTGGTCATTGGATTTGTATCAGGTGTCTTTGCGCTAGATAGGGGTTATAATTGTGCAAAAGTAAGTACACCCTCTGCTCCTATCTTTTAACATTACGCTTAGGGTGCACTTACTTTTGCACAATTACAACCCCTATCTAGCGCAAAGACCCCTGATACAAATCCATTGGCCAGGCTGGTACATGTAGTGGGAAACCTCAATGGTATAATACAGTGATTGGTTTAATGATTGGGGTAATATAATTTATGTTATGGCCAGTATGGTGAGTCAACTTTATCATTGTCTTCAATGGTAAATCTCTACGGGTTCACTAATTTTCAAGCACAACTGTAGTTGAGTCAGTGGTCCCATCACAGACATTTTAAACTCTACTTTGTGATTATATCAGTGCCCCTTGTTTGAAATTTCTGGTGAATAGGCAATAGACAATATCTCAAATGAAATCAAAGTTTCATCCCCAGTTTAAGTCAGTTGTCATGTCTGTTGGATAAAGACCAATTCAGAAGCTTTCTTTGATATTTTCAGAACCTTTGGGAGTAGAGTTGAAAATCTTTTTTTTTGTTATTGTAATTTCATCCTTGAAATACTACAGACATTTGCTTCTCAACTTTAACAAAAATATTATTTGTGCAGGATATCAAAGTACTCTACATTCTTTTGGAGATATCATGAATGGAATATTTTTGCATATCAATTGGGGACACGGTGTACAAAATGAGTAAACTACAGATTTTCGTAGTATTACCAACCAATTTTTTGAAAGAAGTTAATATATGTGCAGATAGAGACAACTGTCATTGTTAAACGTGTCTCCTGACAGCAATATCATATGCACAATGTTATGATCAGATAGCTTTATTGATAATGCAGTAAACAATGAAATACATTCTTCATTACCTTGCGGGCCAACAATATGGCAAAGGGAAAGGTTTACTATTGTCAGAGGATCTCTAAAAAAAAAAACTACCTTTCAGAAAAGTTTGTCCTGAATTATCTGCTTTTTTCTCAAGCCAACGGACGTGGATGCTGATTATCTTTTTCCCAAGTCTCCAACTGGCACGGAAGTACCGGAGAGTAACCCGATGTCCCAGGAGTCATTTGTATTGCTGATGAGCATCCTCATTTTGTACAGCAAGGGTTCACAAGAGAACGCAACTTGTCTCTCCCCCCCAGAGACGGTTTGTTTATTTACACTTTTGTTGTATCAGATAACATTGGAAATGGCCTGAATGTTTTTGCAAGGCAGAGAACGATTTTTCATTTTCCTTTTTTCCACCGTCGACCTCTTCCATATACATCAAGTGCAGGCAAGTGGAAAATAAGGCAGTCAAAGTGACTTAGGTACAGAAAACAAATGGAAAAAGGACGAAATCATTGAAGACCAGTGCAGATTATTATACTGAGCAATGGGTATATTTATAGATGTTTCTGTTTCAGTGTCTTATCTTCTCTGCAGAAACAAAATGCACTGTTTTTGGACTGAAACTGAAAACTGGAACTGCAGCCAAGAGGGCGAGTACGAATGTACTCTACAGCACTCCTGAACATCGTAACTGACATTTTTAAACCACAAGAACATGCACCAGTTACACAGGTTCCACTCGCCCGGCCAACGTTTTGAGCTCCACATAGGCGTATCGGAGGCTGGGGGCAGGGCGGCGATCGCCCCTCCAAAAGTTTGGGAAATAGCAAGATTCGGGCAAAAAGGCTAAACAATTAGGGCAGATGATTAAATAATCACTAACGAAAATTAATGATTTCCAGGCAATTTCATTTGAAATGGTATTAAATTTAGATCTTGAAATTCGGGCAAATGTCGCTCGCCTGCCCAAAAATTGCGCGTCGTACGCCTATGGAGACCCAACCACGATAATCAGAGAAGCAGGACAAAATAGCCATAAAGCCCTGAGCGTATGGAAGTTGAATTTTTGTGCTATTTTACTCCTGACCAGAACACTCCTGTCTGTGGAATGCCGCAGGGAGCCTCCACTATGGTGTAATGAGATTCTTCATACTTGTATCATACCCCTGACGATGGAATGGCGCAAGAAATGAAGGTTTCTCTACTGTCCACCAAGCCTCTTGTCAATGTCGCACGGCACACCAGTGTAAAATGTCAATGTATTCTCCAATTACTTCTGAAGATTATTAATAAGGCAAGTGCTTGCCAATGGTTTAAGCAAGGACTTCGCCATGTATCTCTACAAGATTACCCTCACCACATTGACAAGCACACCAAATTAAGTCCCGCAGGCAATTCAATTCAAGAAAATTCAGAGCAATCAGGTGTGCTGTTTGGCCTGTTTCCCCTTATTATGGGATTACAAGTAACAACATGCAGTAGCCTGTTGGCAGAATATTATCACAGATGTCAATGTGTGTGATCGGATGTTTTCTCCTCCCCTCCTGCTCTCTCCCTTTCTTGGCGCAACCCAAGCGATGCACTCTAAACACAGGGTGGTCAAGATGACACTCTAGAGCGGTAATTCCTGGTGACTAAACCGACAACTTCTTGGGTCAAAATTGCTAAAGGGTTGTCAATATGACAAATATTGGATTAGTAAGCTGTACTACTCTGGTAATCAAAGCTACCAGATGTTGATCAAATTGACTACCTTTCCCACACTTACATAGTCAACGTAGTCATTTTTATTATGATGGAATGGTCAAAATGTTTTTCCGAGAAGTCACTACCCAATTTTTGCAACCATTACTACCCGAAAGTAGTCATAAACTGGTCACAGTGACAACCAAATGTTTAGAGTGTTGTTTGGCGGGTCTCGATGCCCCACCAAGACAGGAGAGATAACTGTACAATTGATGGTGCCAAACGACATATTTGTCAGTGTCCATGTAATCTATACACAATACTTTACATTTAGTATTAATTCAAAGGTGCTTACCCAAGGCTGATCTGACGGCGGAATGACGCAGGTCTGTTCATGCTGGGAAGAATTCATGTTCCTATGTTGTTCATAGGTTAATATATCATTTGTAGTTAATTACATTAAGTAAATATTTTAATCACCCTTCCGTGTCTGAATTCTAGCTTCTCACAAAATAAATTCTTAATGATAATATGGGCACCACAGCTACCATATAACAGGACAGAACTAGGCAGAGATCGCGGAAAAACAATAAAAGGCCTAACAAGAAGTACTCTCCGAGACATTGGTTACCGGTAATGAATAAATAAGGATCGCATAAGATAACATGTATGTTATAAGTGTCATTTAGGTTTGTGAAATCACCACTGCAGATCAATGCTTTGATGGTTGAACCTCATAACTTTATGCACATAATTGTAATACTGTGTATATCACACATTCCCCTCAGTGCACTTTCAAACACTGGTCCCAGCACTATAAAAGGGTGTGTGTCTGCGTTTTGCACCACAGCACTTTAAAAGGGTTTTATCTGGGATGGGTGTCATCATTATTTCAATTAAATTTACTATTAAGGGTGAAACGTCGTCAAACAAGATCCAAGTGAAGGATAAATAGCGAGAGACTTTTAGCATTATCCAAAGAAGGAGAGCTTTTTTAGCTGCTTTGCATCTTTATATGACTGTCACAGTTTATATCGGAAAAAAACACCATCTTTAGAAGGCATCAAAGTTTTAATGAAGTCTTCTTCATGATCGAACATGGACTACTTAGAATATGGACTGAACGCTTGCAGAAAAGAAGGAAAGTAAGATGCTACATGCCTCAGTATGATTGAAGTTGATTGCTCTTCGTTAAAGCCAACTGTTATGTTTAGGATTTCTCATTTTAACTAATGTTCTGCTGAATAACCTTTGAGCGTTTAACATAGTCTTGTGAATTTTGACGTTTTCTTATAAGGTCAAAATTTATCATTTGCTCAAATCACAGAGAAATTCCATACAAAGCATCAATAATCCAGTAATTTTGGAAATTTTTTATTAATGGAATTACTCTTTGATTTGGGCTAACCATCTATTTGACCCTAGTATTTCACGGAAAATAGGCAGCCATTTTTATCCCACATGTCTGAAATCCAGGCTTTTATGACCCAATATATATCATGATATATGTTTTAATCTCATTAGATGCAAATTCTTGCTTCGACAAGCAGTTTGGTTGAGGATGTTTAGTGTTGACTCAATTTTAAAACATCACTTGTTCACTTACTTATAAGAGGCACTGTATTGTACTATTGGCATTACCCTAACATTGAAGCAACATGTAGAGATTCAGTTGCTGTAAAAAAAAATACAATACCTAAACATGAGATTTAATTTCCTGACTTGTCTTAGATTATTCGGTGCTTTCTGGTCAATGTACATTAATCATATAGACACAGTGGAATCAATGTTGCATGCTACTCTATCAACATTACCTTGCAGGCATAGTAACAGGATAGGACCCAGAATCATTCGGAATGACAAGTCATCCATCAACGCGGCTAGTTCAGGTTCATTAATGACATTGGTGTCAATGTCTAGTTCATATTTATGACATAAACTTTACAGCAGTCCCTGAGTTTAGCATTCTCACCACCGCCAGCCCTCCTGCAATTGGATAAAGATAATTTTACATCCTGCTAAATTTGTTAAGTGATGTTCATAATGTGAAAGTGAATCCAACTTGCTGGTACTTCTAACTTACTTGTTCGATTGGCTTTTTGGTTTATGAACATCAATATCTCAGTATGCAGAAGATTTGGTCTGACCACAATGTTCAGTGGCATCCCTATATTGGACGTGTGCCCCCCCGCCCAGGCGCTACCCATATGAACTTTCCAATCTGGCTAAAATATACAGTTAGTATTGAGGATGCCCCCCCAGAGAATTGCATGCCCCCAGGTGCCCCCCCCCCTCGCTCGTGACCGCCTAGTTACGCCACTGACAATGTTCACAAGATTTCCATGTTATTCAGAGATCGGAACTGCTGTAATATTCACGCAGCGAAATGGCTGAAGGCCGTTTCGCAAAGCGAATTTAGCACAAGAAAGGTTTCAAAAATCTGTGCAGTGATGGTCTAAACATCAATGGTCGACAGCAGGATATTAGGTCAAGTGGGACCAGCTTCTTATCAATGATTTAGTTTCGAATTTAACAAAACATGACATATTCATATTCAAAAGTGTCTTAAAACTTCAATTTTCTCCATTAATATTCTCTGTATCTATTATTTTTATGGAATAGTCCATTATAAGCCTTGACAAGCTCAATTAAATTATTAACATGTGATTCATTTCATTTCAAAACAGACAACTAGAAAACATAACAAAATTAAGGTTACATAATCTTTGTCAACTGATGATTATGTAACAGTGAGCAATTAATCTACATGCAGATCATGTTATTGTTTTTGTTATCACTATTATGTAATATCAACAATCTAGCATATACTTAAATTTTGCAGCTTTCAGTGTTGTCTTCCTTTTTACTATTTAGCTGATTATCTATCAATTCTATTTATATACTTAATCCTACTTTATTTGCTATCCTATCTATCTATCTATCTATCTATCTATCTATCTATCTATCTATCTATCTATCTATCTATCTATCTATCTATTCTATTTTTGATCTATTTTATATTTCTAATAGTTTCTAGTCTAAATTTCTCTCTATTTTTCTATATGTCTGTCTTTCAATTTCTTTGAAACAGTTACATAACTGCCTTTCATACATTGAATATGAAATAAATTTGATGAAAGTTATGGTAAAACGATAATTCCTAAAAAACGTTTTAACAGCTGCGTGAATTTCATGGCTGTGCCATTTACATAGGGCAGATTTCACGAAAAAGCTGCAAAATGACTTACCACAACTTGTCCACAAGTTACATTAGCACTATACCGATAAGGCCAGACATAATCGATTTGTAGATTCTCAGATTTTCTCAGGGTGCTTCTTCTGAGGATAGCTGGCAGGACAAAAAAAGCTGAAATCTAAATCTTTTATTGTGTCAATCCATTAATTAAATCATGGGTAAACAGTCTTTTCTGTTGGATTGGTAGGTCAGAGTAACTAAAAATATGGCCTTGTGCTAATGTAATAACGATGAATGATGGAGGACGGAATTTTTTATGCTGATCCTACTGCAATATAAAGGAAGTCACCAGCAGGCTACCACCCCTGGCCTGCTCTTGGGAGACCTGGCTTTCAGTTCAGAAAAAATTTGAGATCTAATCAAGTGTTCTTTAACATAATTTTTATGTGCACATTTTGCTAATGTAACACTATGAAATGGACGGATGCAAAATTGCAGTTACATTAGCAATAAAGAAACAGATACCACACCCAATCGTTTATGTTTTTGGTGATGAATATAGGCAAATAAGACACGTTTTTCAATAAAATATTATAATTTCATGTTTGCAATTGGCATAAGTAGCGAGAACACAGAAAAATTTCCATGTGAAAGTTGCTAATGTAACCTCAGTGTCCTGAGACGGAATCGAGTTACATTAGCAGTCTTTTTTTATTTTTTATTTTTTTCAAGTTTGATAATGACCAAGACAATTAAAAATGGTTCCAAAATAATCTTCAAGATGTTTTTTATCAATCATATACCATTACATTTTCCTGAATTGGTTTTAGCAGATTCCACAGAGTGCCAAAGTAAGCATGTCTGATCACCAGTAAGTTTGGTCGTCCAAAATTGTCCTCATGAGGCATAAATAAATATCTTTTTAAGAGGAAAAAGCCACATATTTGAGGAACATTTTATTGATATTTATTCATAACCTCACATATGTACCTAGTAATAGGTTTACTTGCTTCAGGTAGCAACAGGGAGATAACAAAAGGGTTGGAAAGTTTAAAGTACCTTTTAAGAGCACTTTTGAAATCTGCCATAGGCCTATTATTTAGAATGACAGTCAACAGCTAATGTTTTTAGAAGAATTAAAAAATTCCTGTTCTTTCACAATTCACACATTTACGGTAATTGAGGATTTAGTGTACGAATGGTGTATCTTAAGGGCACAGTACTTCCATACTGCCACTGTGCCTTCGAATTGAAAGCCATTTTGCCTTTAAAGACTTAGTGTAAAAATTTATGGTGTTGAGGTAGAAAGTTCTGAAGGGTCATCAAACTGTCTTAAGCCGTTGTGATATTATGGCTTTCAAAGGAGAGATAGACATCTTTGTCCTTGGACACGTCCAAGCCCTCTCGATGTATTAAACTTGCTATTAAGTGCACGTTAATGCAAGGTTATGTTGTCATTGCCTTCACCTACTAATGCAGAGTTATGACATAACCTCCATGGGTAATGATACGAAAGTACTCAGTGTGGCTTTTTCCCTTCAAGGAGAAAAAAGGATACTCACAAATATCGTCAGCGGAAAAAAAACCCAATATTTTTACAGCCACAACCTTGCACAGGTGTGTCACTACAACCCTTGGATTTTTTGGGAGGGTGAGTGACATTTTCCAGAATTTTACAATCCAGATTTTCAATAATTATAATTTGATCAACTGTACTAGACCTGAATTATTAGCCTCCTTATCCGAACTCTTACATTTCCACAATTCTTGCCATCCCATCTGGTACCCCAATGACGGCACCCAAGATGCGGTAAATTAAATAATTCTTCTTAGTTGATGAATTACCTTAAGTCATTTAATTAGTTTGTTTATTGTCACCTGTGTTGTTACAGGTATGATAAGCACTGAATCAACTGATTAACCATAACTGACACAAACAAAACATTTTTTAAGCCAGTGACATCACACGACCAAGTTGAAAATTAATTTTGAAACTATTTAGACTGCCAATCCGGAAACATCTGTAATTTGGGATGCTGTGTGCAGATGTGTGAGCTTTATAGATCTATCAGTCTCCTTGAAAAGAGTTAAAAACATGTGCTGAAAACAAACAACTACCATTGTTAACCTCGTTTGCATATTGTGCTCACCGCTTGCACTGCGTATCCGATATCATAATCAATTGATCAGCTAAAATCATCAATTAGCTTATCTGTAGTCCAGTCAACCATAAAATAAATTCTACAATTACCATTTGAAGTGAAAGTTATAAAAGGCCTGCAATTGACTGAAGATTTCTTAAAAAGTATGCCTTACAGAAAATCTCGTCCTGAATTATATCTTCCTTTCTCAGACCAAATTATGCAAACAGTATCTATGACACAGATGCTGATTATGTTTTTGCAAGACTCTCCAATTGACACAGAGTACCACAGAGTGGCCTGGATGTCCCTGGTATCATTTGCATTGCTGATGGAGTATCCTCATTTTGTACTGCGAGGGTTCGCAAGAGAATGCGCCATGTCCTTTTGTTTTGTTATATTTACCCCTTTATGGTATCAGATAACACTGGGAATGGTCTCAATATTTTTGTAAAACAGAAACCTATTTTTAATTCACATTATTACTACCACCGCCCTCTTTCAAATGCATCAAGTGCAGGCAAGTGGAAAATAAGGTAGTCAAAGTGACTTATGTGCAGGAAACAAATGGAAAAAGCCATGGCAGTACTCTATCGTGACACTGAACATATCCATTTCACTTCCTATCGTACTATCAATATCTGGTTGTCTGCCAGTAGGAAAATAAATGTGGAAAATGCAACATTCTTTGGACTGAAAACCAGTAGTGGTGCAGCCATTATTGAGTTACAAGATGGCAAGTACAAGTACATTCGATTACTATTAATTGAGTTGAAATTGCATGCATTTCTTATTTAAAATAATATATGTATCAAGAATTAAACTTGGACCTTGCAGAGTAGTAAATGCTTAACTGAAACTGCAAAAAAGCAAATGCTGCTTGGTTTATATTTTTTTAAAAACTTTGACTTGCATAAAACCTGTGTAAATATTATTTTTGTTAGAATAGGTAAAAATTAAATATCAAATATTTATATCATGCACTGGACTGTTAGACATACAAGTGTGGCAAATTCATTTAGATCTTTATCTTGAGGAAATCATGCAGTGTCACTGAATCATTTCATGTATAGCATGAATGAAGGTTTCATTTCATTTACAGCTGACAAATGTCAAGTGCTTGCAATTGCCATAATGCAGTAATATACAGTTATTATGTGGTATCATATGATACTCTTTTTTTTTTTCGTATTCTGCTTTGACCATCAGTCAACAATATTTTGCTGCTGTATGATATGAAGTACCAGTTGGTAAAATGCTAGTTGGATATAGTCGGACAACATATTTAGGGAAGGCCAACAAGCAAAATGCTATGATTTATCATATTAAGGCAGTGTCATGCCTGTGTTCTCTTAAATATAAGCTCTCCATCCATATTCCATGGTTAATATCTTGTCAGGCCAAAGACTTCATTAAAACTTTGATGACTTTTCCTCAAATAGAAAGTAAATATGGTGATTTTTAAAACACACTATGGCTATCAGGAATAGCTTTAAAACACTCGAGTTGCAGAGAGCAGGGCACTCAAATAGTGCTCAATAGTCTGGTAAAAATGTAAGATCCAATACAAATGATATCCAGCTCATAAAGAGAGGTGAAAAAGGGCATGTAGATCAACTGTAGTTGGTTGATGCTCTTTTGAGCTTTTATAGAGCTTTTCAGCTATAACTTCAACTGCTGCTCTATAAAAGGCAATTTTGCATACTTCATCTGATTTTTTGGCATGACGCATCTAAGAAAATATGATTGGGGAAGAATGGTATTTTTAGCTTAATATGTGATAAAAAGAATGAAAAGAAGGTCCAGGGATGAATTAATACTGTAGAAATCCAAATAAGGTGCCACACGAGGGCATGAAAGCGACACTACATGATTTTGGAGGCACTTTTTAAAATTTTAGATTTTAATCCCTGTTCAATGGGGTTTTGATGGAATCTGAGTCATTTTCGGAGTCTTTATTAAGCGAGAAAAAGGTACACAGACCAAAATTTAAAAAATTGCCTCTTCAATCACATAGTGCTATTTCTCGGCTTTCAGTTGGCACCTTATTTGCATTCATACCGATAAATTCATCCCTTTTGTGCCAGGTAGAGATAGGAAGTGCTATAGATTTTAGAATTACAGTTAAGTGTTAGCTGCTGTTTTTTATAAGGGCCTAGTGCTATCATAATGGCACTGTATCTTTACATTGAAAACCATTTGGTGTAAAATGTAAAAATTAAAGGTATTGGAGTCGAAAGTTTTGAAGAGTCATAAAACTGTCGTAAGCCATTGTTGGATTATGGTTTTTAGAGATTAGATAGACATCTTTGTCCTTGGACACATCCAAGCTCTCTCGATGTATTAAACTTGCCATTAAGTGCGCATTATTGCAAGGTTATGTCGTCATTGCCTTCATCCTAATGCAGAGTTATGACATAACCTGCATGGGTAATACATGTACTACGGAAGTATTCAGTGTGCCTTTGCTCCTCCAAGGAGAAAAAAGATAAATAGATAGATATATATGGTAAGTGCAGCCCTCTAAGGCCAGTTCTGGGTGCTCACGAGGGTTGATTGATGAGATGGGAGAGAGAGCGGGAGTCCTCAACATGTTACACATTTACCCCATGTGAGGGATCTTTTACTTGCCCAGCATAGACACTGATACAAGGGGCCGCCAATTTAACGTCTCATCCGAACAACATCCAGCTGGGATTTTGCTTATGAAGGTACACTAAAAATTTTGGGTTCCCCAGCCGGGGTTCGAACCCATGCAGGCAAAGAAAGGATGCTCATTATTCACAAATACTTTTTGCACCAAAAAAAACCTATGTACCTGCAGCCATGGGCTTACCACTACCAGAATTTTATAATCCAGATTGCCTTCTAATTAAAATGACATTTCTTAGGAAATATTGATTTTCAATAATAATAGTTCGATCATCAATACCAGACCGGAATTCTTAGCCTCCTTGTCCGAACTTTTAGTGTTCCACAATTTTCTGCCACCCTAATGACTGCAAGCCAGGATACAGTAAATTAAATTATTCTTGATGCTGATGTATAGGATAATAAAAGCTGGGAATATAAATTGGCTATATATCTTCAAGGTTCTATCGAATGTTAAATGTTAATGTTGCAGCGTAAATTATTGGAGTTATGGAGAAGCCATATAGTACCAAAGAGGGTACTGCAGATATTCAGAATTCTAGCTGCAACAAATAAAGCACCAACCATAGAGGCATAGACTGCAGATCCAATAACCAGCCAGGTGTCAGGTTAACACACAGCCCCTCCCAGTGGAATTTAGTCCACAACTTATGTGATGTTAATACTAAAGGGCTCATATAATGTCATTATTGTCTGTTAGGTGTTAGCTCACTATCAACAAGCTAGATATACAGTTGCATATTGTGGGTTTCTATATATAGGGAACAGCATAAGCGAGGACATCTCCTACCAAATTATGATGGAATTTTCAGTCCCACAGATGACTGGAAAATCATTTTGCCTGGGATTGCTAAATGCTAAATTATCGACAATTGCATATTTAACAAATAATAAACAAAGGCGCAAAGATTAAACATCATGCTGAAGCTTAAAATTTGAATTATCTTGCTTTCCAATCACAAAATTTAATTCCATAATGCTGGAATTATTTGAAGTGAGGGATTCTGTTGCTGTAGGATAATGCACCCAAAATTCCTATGGATAGAACAGTTGAGTCAATGGTGTCATCACAGATATCAACTCAACTTTGTGATAGTATCAAGACTCTGTTCGAAATTTCTAGTGAATAAGCTTTCTTGAAATAGACGACGTCTCAAATGAAATCAAAGTTGTATCCCTGCTTTAATTTAGTTGTAATGTCTGACATTTACTTTACAGTTTTAAACGAAAATACTATTTGTGAAGGACATCAAAATAGTTTTATTTCTACTTGAGTTAAATAATGAATGGAGCATCATTTCATATTAATTGGGGATAGAATGTACAAAATGTATGAACTACTTATTTATTATTTTTACCACCAAAATTATATGAAAAAATATTATATACGAACTGAACATGGAAACAATTGTAGTTGTAATTTTAAAACTTTTTAATCATGTCTTCTTATCATATTGTCTGATACACAATATAAAGCTCAATTGGTTGATATTGCAGTTATCAATCATATACATTCAATAATTACCATGCAGGCTGCGGATACGACAAAGAGGATTTCTTCAAAAGTTTGCCTTGTCGAAAGCTTGCCTTGTTTGTCATCTGCCTTTTTTTTCTCCTAATGCAAACTCACATTAGTATGGGTAAGTGAAGAGTGTCCCAGACACGGATGCTGATTCTGTTTTGGCAAGAATCTCAAATTGACACAGAGTACTGGAGAGTGGCCTGGATGTCCCAGGAGTCATTTGCATTGCTGATGGAGCATACTTATTTTCTACAGCAATGGTTTGCAAGAGAACACGACTTGTCTTTTGCTCCCTTGAGATGCTTTGTTATATTTACACCTTTGTTGTATCAGATAACACTGGAAATGGCCTGAATGTTTTTGCAAAACAGAAACGATTTTTCAACCAGCTTATTTCTACCACTGGCCTCTTCCAAATGCATCAAGTGCAGGCAAGTGGAAAATAAGGCAGTCAAAGTGACTTATGTACAGGAAACCAATGGAAAAAGGGCATCAGTGCATTGTATCTTATCTTCTCTGCATGTAGGAAAAACGTCAAAATGCACTATTTTTGCCTGCATGAAAACTGGCACTGCAGCCAAGGGGGCAAGTACAAATATACGGTACATTGGTGTTGCCCTGGAGCACTCCAGAGCATCCAAATTAAATCTTTTAAACAATAAAAGCCCCTATGTCTTAAAATAATCAACCATAATAAAGTAACAACATTTTCGGTCAAAAGTCCTCTGTTTACTCATTTTGCCCTGCTTTCTCCTCTCCACCCAAAATCTCCTTGCAACTACCTTTGAATCCTCACAGCAACCTTAGCCCATATGAAGAACTCTATTAAAACAGCTACAAATCTAATTGCAATATCAAATTAATCAATGTTGGATGAATGCCAGATAAATAGTACCAAGCTTCAGAAAAAGTCAAAAAGGAAAATGCTTTAATTGATCATATTTCGGCAGTGCCATGCCTGTGTTCTCTTAAATATAAACTCTCCATCCATATTCTATGAAGTTCATATCTTGTTATACCAACGACTTCATTAAAACTTTGATGACTTTTTCCCCAAATAGAAAGTAAAAATGATGATTTTCTAAACACATGCACTCTGGCTATCGGAAAAGCTTTAAAACACTCCAGTTGTGGAAAACAACATGCTGTCATAACGCTACCTCAATAGTTCGAATAAAATTCAAAATTTGATACGAAGGATCTCCAGATCAGAGAGGTGAACAAAAGCTTGTCAACTATTTCATTAATTAATGTCATTTATTTTTTGAAAATTGATATCTCAAAGTCAAGGAAATTCCTAATTTTGAATGGAAATTGCAGTTACACTGCACCATTTGACAGGAGAGAACAAGGCAGAGACCTTGGACAAGTAATATTCTTCAAGGAGTACTCTCAGAGACATTGGTCGCTGTCCAGATTATCAATTTCAACTCTGAAATAAAATGTCACACTTGGTAAACGCTTTTTTATCTTTGTTGGAAATACAGGCAAGTGTTATTGGTAATGAATATTTTATAAAGCAACATCCAACAGGTTGAAATCAATCCTTTAGATTTGTAAATTTACCGCTGCACATCAGTGTCGTGACTGCTCAACCTCCTCTATTTATATGTGCATTATGCATGTTTATGAAGCATTTTCCTCATCTCAGCTCTCACTTTCAAACACTGAGAAGGACGTTTATAAATACATACAGACACACACAATACAATAACCAATCATTGTCAAACAGGACTTTGTTGATTCTGATATCCTTCATTTATTTTCTGCACACTAGTCTTTCACACTGCCTTTTTTTACCAGAATGCTGCATTGCATGGAAGCCACCAAAAGTATTGAGCGACTGGTCGCCTGTCATGCCTAAACATTGAGACAGTTCTCAGTGCTACCTGATACAACTAAAGTTTAAATATACACAGATATCTTGAGAGAGAAAAGGACTCATCGTGTTAATTCTCTGGACCCTTGCTGTACTTTGTGATTGGGCTCCATCAGCAATGCTAATAACTCCTGGGACATACAGGCCACTCTCTGGCACTCAGTGCCAAACTGGATATTCTTGTGAAAACCAAACCAGAATGTAAGTAAATTAAATGGCACAAACAATGATACATTACAGTAAACCGGATCTCATTTGGATTAAACCACAATGACATCCACAGGAAACCAATGTGGGATGTATTAACACTACAGCAGATACAGTAGATAACATAATTTGCACAATAAAAAAAGCATTATATTCTTCTGCAACAAGCAAACATTACATTCGCGCCATCACCTTGAGTTGATATCAGGACTTTCCATTATCAGGATGAGCCACAGCCTTGCATTGATGCACAGTTCATGGCAAGTTTAATATATCGGAGGGATTTGGAACTGTCCCAAGGATGAAGATACATCATTACTATCTTTTGCGAAAAAGTGCTATTATTCGAAAACGTTACAACAATATCTATACAGTTATGACGTCTCGTTACTGTTCAACATTTTCACTGGTTCATTCAAGTTCTTTTTTTTTCTCTGGAGATGTTTAGTTATATAAATTAACACCTTTGACCTCCTTTGTCAGACCATCTTTTAAAGATTTTTTGACTGGGAGAATAACTTTGAACCATTACTTGTAGCACCATGTTGAGTGATATCCATATATTCATCTATCAGCTGAAGATCCACCAGATAGTACAACTTTATACGCACCTCATATCGACTACATCAACAGATCAGCTAAAATTTGCTTATTATAGGCTGTTGTTGAGCCCTGAAAACAAGAATAATGATATAGGATGCGTTGCTGCGAAAGTCGAAGAACTAATTCTTTGATACGATGAATTATTCATAAATGACAATGGATACCAAGAGCCACATCTAATAAGAGGATATGAGGCATTCTCCAGCTAGACTGAGAAATTATTTCAAGAATAACACAACGCTACAGATAAGAAACTCAATTAGATTGCTTCCAATGACATTTTAGTAACATTTCTCAGTGAATTTGCCTCACTGCTCCCAAATGTGAATCATGGCTGTGTCAATGTCAAATTGATCTTTATCAGGCATACATGGTAGCTGAATCATAACAGAATTTAGGCATAAATAAAGCTATCACTTCATTCAAACGCTCCACAAATGTTGATCAGAATAATGAAACATAACCTACAGATGATATAAAGGACCTACTGATTGGAAAATTCAATCCATTCGAATTTGATTACATTATTCGGTAGCAACTGGTTCCCTAACATCAACATAAGCAGTGTTCGGTCCATTTTCAATCTGATTTAGAAAACATGGTAAACATACTGTGTGCAGAAGACCATTGGAAGAAGACTTAGTGCTGTGGCTTAATTTAGACCCATTCGTGATTGCTTTGAACTCATTCTTGGTGCAGCTATTATCCAAAACTGAAAAAAAAAAAAGTATTAAACACCATGCAGGATTATTATTTTACATAAGTATAAATCATTATCAAAAAGTAGTCATCAATATTTCCATCTGAGAGAATTTGTTATTTATTATCGTTTTCAAAGCTACGTGTTTTTCAAGTTTGCAATTTGCTTCATTCCAAAACTGTGATGTCAGAGATTTAGTTTAATAATTTTGTTTATTACAAGCACTTGTTCAGCTTGCCCTGGCTGAAAGAGGCTTCAATTAATTGTAACTGAACCAAACAGACTACTTAGCCTCAAAGGAGAGTTGCATTTACTGACAAAAAAAGTTGTTTGAAATTGTGATGACTGGTGTCTTGTGAAAACGGCAATTTTGTTTGGAAAACAACAAGGCGCAACACTCAGCTTAGACATGTGTTGTTTGTTGTGGTTGTACGAAATAGTAACATTGCCTGATAGTTTTAAATTCCTTTGTCATAACCGTGATGTCAAACTCTGAACTGTTATGTTACAGATTGAAGAATAGACCAATCACGGATTAACTGCAAAACGAAGTTTTCAAAAAACACATAGCTAATATGTAGATGGCAATGCCATAGATTCGCGAAGCTCAAATTAACTGTTCTCATTTTGAAACCGTATTATAGTATACAAATATTGACTGATTTCAAGGGCATTAGTCAAATCTATTTCCCTCGAGGGTGTGTAAGTGAAAACTATTTCACGAGGCCGAAGGCCGAGGGAAATAGTTTTCCTTTCACACAGGAGAGTAGATAAGCAGACGCATAGCCTACATTGCACTATTATTACTAGTTTTGATGAGTTTTTTTTGGTCTTTACTAATTATTGCCCTAATTTTATTATTTTCTTGCACTATTGCAAATGAATGGAAAATTTTGAAAGAAAAATGTTGAAAAAAAACATTTAGGGAAAGAAAATTTTAGAAAAAACAAATTTCGGAAAAAAAAAATTTTGGAAAAAAAATTGGGAAAAAAAAAATTGGGAAAAGAAAAATTTCGGAAAAAAAAAATGTCGGAAAAAAAAAATTTTCGGGGAAAAAAAATTTTTCAGAAAAAAAAAAAAATTCTGAAAATTTTTTTTTTTTCGGAAAACAAATTTTGGAGGGCAATAGTCCTGGTCAATATACTAAAATAATGACTGACATGTGACCAGCTCTCAGCCAATGACAGCTCTGCTTTCATGGTCGAGGTATAATAATGATAAACAAGAACACAATCAGTTGGGCCTAAATTAATTGATGCTATTTAAGTACAGTAATAACAATCAGCTTTTAAAATTCACACCTCAAATAAACTTCACCCATCACTGCTCACAAGCAGGCTGCTGATAGTTCAGTCATTTTCCCTGGGTGTGGCACTGCAAGCATGATGCTACACCGGTGGCGACACCTGTTAGCAAAATAAGCTTTTTTCATGCAGACGACATAAATGAGCATAAAAATGAAATTTTCAAAACAGAATAGGATAGTTAAGAACCAAATGGAATTTTTCAGACACTACTGCAGTATTGCAAGAGAAATTCAGGGATGTTTACTTTTACCGAAACTAACTGTTTAATCAGGGACCAACTCCATTGCAGGTACAGGCAGTCCTTCATTCTCACTCCACTGACAGATTCAAAATTTACTATGAGCTGTTGTTAAGCTAAGTTCGCTGACGCGACGGGCGGCTTTGCCGCCCGTCGCTACGCGAATATGAAAACGATAATAACAATGACATGATGATGCTCATATCAAGTGTCTGGGCTAGGATTTCAATTTTTAAAAAGTAAAAATTTCTACCAATGCCAGTTCAAACCTGTCCTACAAACTAATGGGTGAAATTTGAAGTTGAGAAACTGCATAATATCAATGTTAAGACACTGTGACTGAGCATCACATGTATGTGCATATGCCCATATCAACGATTTTGATTTTGGGTATTTGGCCTTTCTTTCTACATGGATGCGAGTCTGTCATGAGAGCCAAAAAACGTAAGATGATAAAGAGATGAATGAATTGAGTATGATAAACAGTCTGCCATAATTAATCGCAACACATAAAGAGCACAGAGAGATAACATCAAAAACCTGGGATCCATGGATTGGCATATTCATTATTCAACCGATCAAAATGTCATTATAAGGCTTGAAAAGTAATTAAACCCCAAACTTCAAAGGAAGCATGAATGATTACATCTACCAATAATTCAGACATTCCAGTAGTTGGTTTAACTCGTTTTAATGGTTATGGAATTCATTGAAAACACAACGTAGTGGATTACACTAAGAACTAGCTTATTTCTTTGTTATTATATGGACTACCAAATGTAATTTATTTTTCTGCACATTACATGCACCTCCTCCTCCAGTCACTCCACAAACCAGCCAGTCAACTTTTTTTTTATAGCCTATCATCAATATTTAATATTATCTTTTCATTCTTTTATTAAATTGTCGCTAATACTTCTATAGACTATATGATGTAATGATTTATTTGTGGACAATCATTCAGGTGGCCCCTTGTCAGTGTTTTTTTTTAGCCTTTAAGAGGTCCCCTGTTTCCTTGTTGGCCTAACATTTATTTTTAGAGACAAATAAAATACATTCTGAGCCTGAGTCTGAATGAGCCAATTTCACGAATATTTCATGTTTAGATGAATGATCCAGTCAGTTGTCCCTTCATAAATAGAATATATCTTCTGAGTCGCTTCATTTTCTTTATAGCCAATTTCATTCTGTTGTGATGCATTTGCAAGATAATGGTGTATTCGCTTGATTATACATAATACAAGCACTATTATCAGCAATATTGAAAGGCTACTGGTCAGTTTCCACTCTACAGAATTTACGATGCCCAATTTCCCCCAGTTTTTCTGCCTACTTGCACAAAAAACAAAATTAGATATTGACACTAAACAATGCCAACTGGACACACCCCATGCAATAACCTATAAAACAGGTCTTTGTTGATTCTTTTTTCTTCAACATAGTCACTTTGACGCAATTATTTCTCACAAGGTTGCATTTACGAATGACTCATGTGCAACTGAGGATGGTGGCCAAAAAGGTTTTGCATAAGTATTTAAGGAATTCTCATTCTTATATGATACAACAAAGGCGTAAATTTATCCGACCACCAAGGCCAATGCTTGATTCTGATTGGTCGAGAACTGTGGGTATATATCCTGTATCTGTCAGGCTGCTTGGCCTGTACAGATATTTTCTGTATCCTGCAGTGATGACGTCACAATCACTCAAAAAATATGTGACGTTGTTATGCTAACAATGGGCAGCGATTGTTTATCATGACGTCACAATGGCATGCGCAGCTGGTGACGTCACAACAATCTGCTGCTCCCAACCAAAGTCTCAACTTACAGAATTTGAAGTTATCAGACTAAAATTTAATAATTACCACTGATAAAATCATTGCGGGATTTTAAAAAAACCCATAACAGTGTAGTTCGCAGCTATGAACATCATTTGTGTCAGGTCTGCTTCTGAATTAACACTTATGATTCCGGTACCTGAAACTCATGATGTTCATACCTTTGAACTACATTGTTATGGGGTTTTATTATACCATGTGGTCGGATAAATTCGTAATTTGTTGTTTGCTTCTGGCAGATACAGGATTTACCTTCCCTCAGATAGCTGTATCCGGGCTCAGCTTCGCTTCGCCTAGATACAGCTATCTTCAGGAAGGTAAATCCTGTATCCGCCAAGCAAACAACAAATAACTAATAATACCTAAACATCTCCGAAGAGAGAAGGACTCATGTTCTCTAGACCCTTGCTGTACTTAATGAGGAGGCTCCATCAGCAATGCAAATTTATAACTCCTGGGACATCCAGGCCATTCTCTGGCACTCTGTGCCAAATTGGAGATTCTTGAGAAAACAAGGCCAGAATCTGTGTCTGACAGACTCTTCGTTGCCCATACTAATCTGAGTTTGCCTAAGTTTCCCAGTAGTAAACATTGTGCTCTGTTGTATAAATGTTTTTGCCTGGCAAATGTGTAAGACTGTAAGTGCATCACCAGAAATTGTAATAAATAACACTATCTTGTTGGTTTTGTTTTCAATCACTCAATAGTATTCAGACAGGACAAGTTATGTATGACAACTGTCAACACAAGTTACCCCTGACTGTTTATGAAACATGCATCACTTCCTTGAACTATGGCATCGCAACCGTTGGTTGGTAGAAACATTGAAAATATTAAACAGGTGTTAATTGCTTTGAAATTGAGACTAAATTGTCTTTTGTGTATAAATAACATCCAAAAGGTACAAAATAGCACCGACAAGGACACATTAGAACGGTCTCATTGGGATTAAACCATAATGACAACCACAGAAATTCCGAACCAATGTGGAATAATTACTGTACTATAGCAGATGCAGCTTCACTTATGAAAAAAGCAACTATAATTTACACGATAAAAATCACATATACTATTCTCCTGCCAAAAGCAAACATTACATTTGAGCCATCACCTTGAGTTGATGTCAGGACTTGCCATTATCAGGATGAGCAACAGCCTTGCATTGATGTACATTTCATCGCAAGTTTAATACATTGGAGGGGTTTGGAACTGTCCAAGGACAAAGATAAATCAAACAATCTTTTGCCAAAAAGCGTTTGTTAATTCAGCCTATCAGCCCCAATGTAGCTATATTTTTGTCTGGTGATATTTATACACATTCATTCAATAGAAGACGATGTCCTGCATTATGCAATATTTTAAGGTAAGTAATTAGGGCTTTACAATCACTTAAACTCACTTAATTGTGGATAACACACAATTCGGTTGATCGGGATTGTATTCTATACTAAAATTTATCAGTTTTTGATCTGTAGCTGCAAGTTGAATTTTACAAATAAATGGCTGATTTACTAGTACTAGCTTTAAGAGAACTAGCTTTAAAAGAACTAAAAAAACAACAACTCAAATTTAGTACTGACAATGAAAAGACTATCAGACATAGATTCTGAACCAGTTTTTCCCATAATCTCCAAAAATTCCAATTAGGCACAAAGTGCCAGATAGTGGTCAGGATGTCCAATAGTAATTTACTTTGCTGAGGAGCTACTTCAACTAGAACAGCCGTTGTTCCCAAGAAAAAAACGTGACAAAGTCTTTTTTCTCTTTAGATGCTTTGTTGTATTTACACCCTGAACATTCGTTGTTGCATAACATGACAAGGGAAAACTCTTGAACTTCTTGAAGTAAATTTTTTTTTGGAACTGTACTTCCTTGCCCATGCACCATCGTTGAATGAAATCAAGTGGAAAATAAGGCTGTCAATCCAACTTATTTACCAAAACGGAAGAGAGAGAGAGTAAATAATAATGATCTCATTTTTAACACTTTCACTTAGTATTGTGCTATTATAGTTCTCATAGATAGGTGTTGTTTTTTTTTTAACTTCATTTTGCAGTAGCATCGTTACATCATTGGGGTATCTGTGAATGTGATTGGTCTAATCTTCAACCTGTGAAACTCAGTTTAGACTTTGACATCACGGTTTATGTCAAAGGAATTCAAAACTGTTATCTTTTGTGTACAACCATGCGCAATAAACAACTTCTGTCTGAGCCAAATGTTACACCTCACCAGAAGAGCATCTGTTTCAATGTTTCCTGAACAAAGTACATTTTATTGTTTTCCCCTGGACACTAGTCATTACAATTTCAAATCACTTTTTAAAATTTGTAATGTTAACTTTCCTATGAGGATAAGTAGTCTGTTTGATTCAGTTACAGTTCATTGAAGGATGTATCTACCAGTGCAGGTATCAAAGCTAAACATACATAATCCATAAATTTGTCAATATATTTGTCAGTTTCTTCAAAGCTGTGCTTGTTATTAACAAAGTTATGCAACTGAATCTGTGACATCACAGTTTTGGGATAAAGTGAAGCACAACTTGGAAAAACACATATATCAATGAAAGTGATGATAAACTGCGCATATGTCCTTAATATATTTTCTAGACTCTGAAGTGGATGGAATGACTCTTAAGCAGAACTTGATGGCCATCTTTAACCAAGTCCTGTATCTTAAGCAGATGAAATAGAAGTGCAATGGCAAAGACCATTTATGTTGTAGATGCAAATCTTACAATCAGAATATACTGCTCAGGATTTATGATTTCATTGTAAACTAAAACATAGGCTGCGCAGCAGCAAACCTTCAGCGAATAACACCATTAGTCAAGATTACAATAATATCATGAAATGGGTGCATTGACGAAATTGCTTATAGGTATGCAATAGCGGTCGAGTAGTGGCCTTGAATTATCTCTATTTGCCCGCTGCCCAGCCATCTTCCCATCTACTTGCCAGGATTCGTAAAATCAGGGAAAGGCCTTATTAGACAAATGTACGCATACTATGGTGTAATTTAATGCATGTACAAAGTACAGGTTATGAGGTGTCGCTTGAAAACCAAAAAATATAACGCTGTTATAATTTTCTGAAGTTTTTCCAATGAGCACTGCTACATTGCATAGGTGATTTGTTTAGAAAGTTGCATTACTGTGTATGCAATAGTGGGCAAGTTTTGGCTCCGATATAAAAAAATTCTCTTAAATTTTTTTTCAATATTACAAAAACTATAGAATAGCTATCTATCAGACCATGAAAAGGCACAACTAGACCATATAAGCCATATGTGTACCAAACTTCATCCATGTATATGGAATAGTAACCGGATGTTGGGCCAGAAACAAAAAATTAAGTTAAAATTTTTTTTTCGATATTTCAAAAAGTATATAATATTTTCCATCAGACCTTTCAAAAGGCACAACTAGACCATATTGACCATATGTGTACCAAACTTTATCCATATACATGCAATAGAGACCGAGTCTTAGCCCAAAAAAACAAAAAAATATGTTTTTATATTTTTTCTAATTTTTTCAGAAAGTATATAATATCTGTCAATGAGACTATCAAAAGGCACAACTAGACCATATGGGCCACATGTGTACCAAATTTCATCCATGTATATGGAATAGTAACCGGATGTTGGGCCAGAAACAAAAAATTAAGTTAAAATTTTTTTTTTCGATATTTCAAAAAGTATATAATATTTTCCATCAGACCTTTCAAAAGGCACAACTAGACCATATTGACCATATGTGTACCAAACTTTATCCATATACATGCAATAGAGACCGAGTCTTAGCCCAAAAAAACAAAAAAATATGTTTTTATATTTTTTCTAATTTTTTCAGAAAGTATATAATATCTGTCAATGAGACTATCAAAAGGCACAACTAGACCATATGGGCCACATGTGTACCAAATTTCATCCATGCACATGCAATAATGACCGAGCCTTGGCCCGGAAACGAAAAAAAATAATTTTTATGTTTTGTTAATTATTTCAAAAAGTATTTGAGATCTATTCATCTGACCATCAAAAGGCACAACTAGACCATACAGGCTAGATGTGTACCAAATTTCATCCACGTGCATTCAATAGAGGCCGAGTGCTGGGCCGGAAACGATCTATCCGCCCGCCGCCCGCCCGCCCGCCCGCCCGCCCGCCCGCCCGCCCGGCGGACGGACAGCATTTTTACCCAAGTGATTACAATACCTTCTTCGAACTTCGTTCGCTGAAGGTAAAAAGTTTGACCAAGTGGTAATAACAGTCAAGTCAGCTGTCAAACAGGTCTTCTTAATCAGAATAATAAGTATGTCATATCTCTGTTATGAAAAGACACCCTACATGTAAATTGACTGGATGAATAACATTAGCTAAAATCGACTTATCAGCCGATATGGAGACCTGAAGATCTGAAATTAAGGAATATAATATAGTCTGTGTTGTGGTGGTAGGCATGGACATAATTCTTCGATGTGTTGAATAATTCATAAATGAAAATTGATACCAAGAGCAATATGAGAGGATATGAGGCAATCTCCAGCCAGACTGAGACATTATGTCAAGAATAACATAATGCTGCAGATAAGGATTGCTTCTAGCGACATTCCTCACAAAGTTTGCCTTACTACTCCCAAATGTGAATCATGGCTGTGTCAATGTCACCACAATTACGCAAATCGATTTTTATCAAGCAGAAATGGCAGCCAAATTATAATGGAATTAAGGCATGAATAAAGCTTTCATTTCATTCCAACTTTTCAAAATTCGTTGATCAGAATGAGGTAAGATAACCTATCAAACTAATGATATTTTGACACTCCTGACTAGAATAATCAAACCATTGTATTTCGACTGCATTTAAAAGCAACTGATTCCCAAACTAAACCACCAGAAATCATTATGTGCCATTATGTCAAATTTTGCCTAAAATTATACAGTGTATACAGAAAACCATTTCAGGCATGCAGTACTATGACTTCATATTTGAAAATTGCAGTTCACATCTCCAAAGAATCAACATGATCTAATCATTATACATTTACACTTGAATCACCTGTGTTTCTTAAGACCACTAGCTCCTACTGCAGCCAAATCCCATTTGCTGAAGTATAAATTTCATATGTACACACAAAACTGTGGTGTCATAGCAAAGTAGTTATCATCACTTCAGCATCAACTCAGATGACACTCCAAACCAACAGTCACAGGTTCAGAATTAGACCAATCACATTCACAGATATCCCGACGATATCAAGGTTCAACTGATTGTACTTTTCCGACTTTCGCATAGGTATGTACCACGGCACTTAAGAAAATTTGTAGGATGACTCAGTTAAGAGTTGCAAGGTCTTTCTTTTTACATGGGTGCAAGTCTGCCATGAGAGCCAAATATCGTAATGGGATTAAGGGATGAATGAATCGATTATGATAAACTCTCTGCCATAATTCATCGATTCAACATGAAAGAACCACAGAGAGATATATCTACAACATGGGATCTAACAGTTGGCATATTCAATCAATCAAGAGCAACCAAGTCCCAAGCTTCAAAGGAAGGGATAATTCAAGTATTATGACAAGAAATGTAGTCAGTTAATGAATAAATCGCTAATTCAAAAATCCATTCAAACGGTTTTAAAACTTTTTTTGATGTTGATGGAATTGATCAAAGGCAATACATGAGACGCAGTCTGTTACCGATGTTTCTCTCACAGTCAGTAAGAAGCACTCATAATGGAACTTCAATAAGAAGGGTGAGCTGGAAAAAAGGTTGTTTTTTTAATCTAATCTGTTTTCGTGAAGGCACTCAGTCACTCATATCATGCATTCTCCAATAAGATTGCTTAAGAAATTTAATGGATAGGCCCCAAAAATGGTGTATAACAAGCACATCACCCTATCCTGAACTATATTGGACCGAAAGAGGTGTAACCTCAATTGTTATTGAAATCGGATCTGTTTATAGCTGCTGTGAAATATCACCAGTTCCATTTACCCAACCCTTATAGACATGAATCACTTTAGTATTCATTGATTTTGGGGGCTAGGGGCTGCTCTTGGATTGTTAATCTTCAGTGAATTACCCACACTGTAAAACCGAAACCGTTGGTTTAACGGCATTACCGGCAGCAAATTAGCCGGTAACTTGCCGTAAAATCAACGGTAATGCCGTTATTCAATTTACGACAAGTTGCTGTAAATCTAACACTCTCATGCCGTAATTTGATTCAGACGGCAAATTGCCGTAGATGTAATTTTATGCTAACGGCAAATTGCCGTACACTTTGCCTTAACAGTAAGCTGCCGTAAATTACAAATTATGCCGTAACGTCATGTTACGGCAATATTGCCTTAATTTAACTACAAACTTTCAAAGCTACTGTAGGTATGACAGCAAGATGCCGTAAATTTAATGGTATGTGTGATCAGTACCTTCATATAAAAAATTTAAGCATACTACAGATTTTAATTTCAGTGAATATCCCTTATGGATTAATTATCAATATGTATATTCATTGCAAGGTAATTCAAATTAATTGGCCGGCTATCCTCACTAATTGTTCACCTGTGATTGCAGTTCACCAGATGTCACCTTCACTCTTTCAGGGAATTAGAGTTTATTTCTGCTAAGCATTGATCATTTTTAGCCTCATACTCTATTGCAACATTATCATTTGAGAAAGAATCAAACACAAAAGAAAGCTTGTCATAAGAATACATTTATTTGTGGATATAAACAAAAAAACAATTATTAAAATAAATTTTAAATTTTGATTTTATTTCTCATTCATCCAAAAGTCTAAAAGAATATTTATCTAAGTTGAAATTGAAATTCTGTCCATTGGATCTTTCCTGGGTCAAAATGGATTTTTTTTCTTCTTTTGGCTTGCCTCCAAACTTCGAAGCAACGGATCTCTCTTTTTTGTCGCCTGGTTCCTGAAATGGGCAAAAATAATGACAAGTAAATGTACAATTTATATGCATGTTGTTTGTCATTCTCAGAAAAGTGACACATTCCTCTTAGGTCAATTTTATAAGAAGGGTTCATAATTGATTATATAATTAGCAGGAGAGAGTGTGCATGTTAAACCATGTAAAAATTTAGTATGCGAGGGGTGCTCATAAAATTTAATTATTCTAAATATATAATAATGAATTCTTCACTGGGTAATAGTTTTGATATGCATTATGCAGTTGTAAAGTATTGGGTAATTTGGAAATTTTAAAGTTACGCTTGTTTCCATTAAGGAAAAATGCTAAAGAGAGATTCAGGACCACTGACATTTGAGACCAAGATAGATGAAGGACGTAGCTTTATTACTTATATGCATAAGATTGACAATGTTTGATTTATCTCTGAAAAAACAAACAACAAGAACCGATGACTCAATGTGCAGTACGGAGGCGTATTACTGCCAATGATATTTTTTATTTTTGGTTTATTCCAAAAACTTCTTGTTTAAACCGAAAACTTTTTTTAATTTATGAAAAACCTTTTGGTCTAATCCAAAATAGCTCGGTTTATTCCAATAGCTTTTTGGTTGAAATTCAAAAGCCTTTTTCATCTAGTCAAATAAAAAAAGATTTGGTGCAATCCAAAAACCTTCGTCTAATTTAAAGAGTTTTTCATTTGAACCAAAAAACATTTTGATCTTTATCTAAATATCTTTTTGTTTAATCCCAGAGTGTTTTCTTTTGAACCAAAAATCATTTTTATTTAATCTATAAAAACTTTTTGAGTAAAATCCGAAACCCTTTAGATTTTATTCAAGATTAAATTTTTGATATAACTTTTAGTCTTAGCAAAAAAGCAGGAAGAGTCAGGAGAAATGAGTTGGGAACAGTCATGGTGAGGCAGCTGGGGAGAGTCAGGAGGATGCAGTCTGAGGTTTGGTAATCAGGAGGATGCGGTGGGGGAAAGTTGAGAGGGAAGTCACATGGAGAGTTGGGGGGGGGGCATCAGGAGAGGAGTCAGAAGGCGAGTTTGGAGGATGGATTTGGGGAAAATCTGGGAGAGTCATAAGGAGTTGGGATTGAAGGGCAAGTCAGGAAGAGTGAGTGGAAGAGTTGCCAGAAGGGAGTAGGGGAGATTCAGGAGGGGGTATCAGGAAGAAGGAGTTGGGGAAAGTTGGCAGGACATAGGGGGAATCAAAAGGGGAGTCAGTTGCGGGAGTTGATAAGTCGGGGCGAGGAGGGAATTGGGGGAAGGGAGTTGGGAAGAGTGTCATGGAAAGTCAGGAAGGCAGTCTGGAGGAGAGAGTTGTTGAGAGTCAGACAGTGATGGAAATGGAAAATTTTTTGTCAGGGGAGCTATCAGCTGTCGCGGCACAGGCGAGCCATTCCAAATTTTTAAAAGGGAGAAAAATTCCAAACCAGGGTTTATTTTTGGCTAAATTTAGGCCTTCCTGGAGGACCGAAAAAGTGAACATGATAATTATCTGTTTCTTCTGATGATTGGGGGAGCTGTAGAAGGTCATAGCTCCCCCTGTTTTTTTTTATCAAGGGAGCTCAGCTCCCTTGAACTCCCCCCCCCCCCCCCATTCCATCACTGGATTCAGATGAAGGAAACTGGGGAGAGTCAGGAGTACGGAGGTTAGTCTGGAAGAGTGAGTTGTGGAACGTTGGAAGAAGGAAATTGGGGAGAGTTAGGAGGAGGAGTTGAGCACTTAGCAGTCAAACCCAAAGCAGGAACCTTTTTCATATAAAATAATTTTTAAGTAAAATCAATAAACAAAAAAGGGGTTTTGGTTCAAATAAAAAACTTTAATCCAAGAAGCTTTCGGTTTAATCAAATTTTGGCTTAATGCAAAAACCTTTCCATCTCAGCAAAAAAGCAAAAGGGGTTAAAGGAGAGTAGAGAGTCGAGCAGAGTCAGGAGAATGTAGGGATGAGGGAGTCAGGGAAAGTTTGGAGGAGGTTGAAAGGGGAAACAAGAGGAGAGTCAGAAGGAGAGTTTGGAAGAGGGGTCAGACAGAGTTGTCAGGAGAGTCAGGAAGTGAGAGTTGTGAGGAGAGTTGGGAGAAGAGGGAGAGTCAGGAGGAGGGATTTGAGAGTTGGGAGGATGGAGTTAAGAGTCGGAGTTGGAGAAGGAATTTGAAAGAGACAGGGGCTAGGGGAGAGTCGGGAGTTGGGTAGAGTCAGTAGTTGGGATAGTCGGGAGGGGACACCAAACTCAAAACTCCCAACTCTCCCTGATTTCCTTCTTGCGACTCAATAACTCCCTAATCCTGATGCACCTCCCGACTCAACCCCAACTCCTGACTTCAAAAATCCCCTCTCCCCTACTCGGTTCTCCAGACTCTCTCTTACCAACGATGCAGTCAAGGTTGACACATCCGAGATCAAGGCCAGGCCAAGGATTCGGCATCCGAGAGCGAGCCAAGGCCGAGGCCATCAAAACATAACCCTGAGACAGGTCTTGAGGATGAGTCTTCTCGAGGCCTCCAACACTGGCCCAAAGACACCTGAGACAGAGGCAAAGCCTGTGATTTGGCATCCAAGACCCAGCCAAGGCCAAGGCCATCAAAATATAGCCCTGAGGCTAACCTCGAGAACAAGGCCGACATCGAGACCTCCAACAATGTCCCTTTCAACTCTCTTCTTGACTCCCTTCTTCCACCTTTCCATGACTTCCTCCTTCTGACTCTCAACAATTCTCTATTCCTGACTTCCCTCCCAACTCTACCTGAACTCGCCCAAACTCCTGTCTCCGACTGCTGTTTTCTCCCAAATTCCTTCCCTGACTATCCTTCCAACTTCACTTCCAGCTCTCATTCCATCTTCAATTCCGAATATCCTTCCAACGCTCCTTCCAACTGCCCTCCCAATTCTCAACTCCACTTCCAACTTTCCCTGACACCCGACACTCCGATGAAAATTGAAAATTTCTTGGTATCAAACCCGAAATAAAAAATCTTTGGCGGTAATACGCTTCCACAGTCTCAATGAGGCACAAGATGCGATATTTTCATATCATATGGAAAGCTAGAAATCTGACTTCTGGTCTGCAGCGGTGCTATATCTTATATAGCACGGCCAATTTTTGCATGGCAAGTTCAATGTGTAAAAGATTGAATTGACATTTCACATTCCCACATTCTGTTTTTCGATTTTTTTTCTCCCATTTGCCTTATTTATTTTGCTTATGTTACTTAATTGTGAGTGCAAAAGTTATTGAGTTATGATGAGATATGTTTAAAACAAGCATGCCAAAAGAAACAAAAACTTCACACGTCTGATTTCCAGCCATTTTCTTTGCATTTGCAACCAAAAGCCATACTATTTATCAGCGCACAGCACCTGTTCAATATCAGTCACTGATTTTGCAACTGGATAACTGTATAATATCTCATATTGAGATTGCCTAGAAAAAAAATTGTTTTATTTGGCATACAGTATCAGCCCAAGGCAAACAGTGACACAACTTACCATTTTATTTCTTATGATGTCATATCGTATAATACATTTGGGCAATATCTCTGAACCAAGTCATCAGAATGGCATCCACATTTAAAGCTGTCCATCCTGGTTTCAGGCAGCAACCTTACAATTCTCTTTCTGGAAAAATAAATAAATATTCTTATTCAGTGTTCTTCAGAAATAAGTTTAAAATATCTTATACTCTGACATGATGTTTATATAAATGACTTACACTTTGTTTGTATGAATATTGCTGGTCATTGGCAGAGGTGAGAAAGTATGGGTTGAAATGCATAGGTGATATTTCTTGGAGTTGTTTACTTCAGCCAGGAACGACGATGTGTCTAACTCATCAGATGGAATAAGATGACTTCAGTAAGAGAGTTTTGGATGGTACTGCATCTTCACTGGTTGCAGAAGGACAACATTTTGTAGTCACTTTAACTGGATTTTATAAGGTCCCCTGCAACAAAAAGAATTGTTAGAATATGGCAGCTGTTTGCTGAAAACTTAATGACATCAGTAGATAACATAGACTAAGTCGCTGTGAAGGAACCTAAATCTTGCAGGCAAACCGCAAATCTTTTAAACCTTCAAAAAATATTTAACCTCCTCAATTACATTGAAATAGCTTTGGAGTACTGTCGATCAATAACTTTAATGTATAACGGATACTGGGGGTAAGTTGTGCCAAAGGGCAACTTGTGTAGCCCAGAGGGATAAGCCATTTTACACAAAAATTCAACAATACTGCAAAATCCAGATTATTAATTGTTTAGAGGGAGATATAACACTTTTAACATTTCTTCTCAGTGTAAGTTGTTTCAAAAGATTTGAGTAAAATGAAGAGAAAAATAGGTTTAAAAAAATTAAATCCTATGTCATGCCATTGGCACAACTCAACCCACTCCAAATTACACTACTTACCCTAAATTAATTTTCTGAAGAAAACTGGTTGTAAAAAATAAACCAACAATGGAGAAAATAAAACTGGTTGTCAAAAGTAAACCAGCAATGCAAGATTTCAAAATCTGACTACACAAATATATCTAGATATACACCTTAACTCCATCCTATCAGAAGGACATCATCTTATACCAATACCAGATGACTGAGAACAAGAATGTAAGTCTTCCGTACTTCCAAGTCTTCAATAAAAAATTTGAACTTATGAGTGTTGCTTTTCGTAGCATTATATTTGGCAGTTTTTTTTTCATGGCTCATAATGACATTCACAAAATGTGAATACATGAGTGGGATTGCCTTATTCACCCAGATCTTCAATTCACCCCAACGATAATGCTTTATTGAATCATTGAAAATAATGAAACTCATTTGATTTACAACAGTGGGTGGTACAACTTATCCCATGGTACAACTAACCCCATTCTCCCCTACTGCTCATAAAAAGACCTCCAGTGAGTAGCACAATTTACCCCAGTACCTCCTATTAGACTCCTGCACATTAAAATATTGTAAAAGGCTAGCAAATGAATAACAAATCAATGAAAAACAATATAATAATCTACTTGGAAATATTCATATTAGTAATGCATAATTTCACAAGAAAATTCATTTGTTTATATATAGCACTAATATTGAATTAATTATTTTTCAGTCAGCCCCACCTACCTCTTTCACTTAATACAACATTCTCTGGGTAGGTTGATACTCCTGTGTTAATAGGCACATGTATATTTAAAGTGATATTACCTTGAAACTTAAAATTTCCTTGTGAATACAGATCTTCTCAAGTCTCTCATACAGTGTTCAACCGGCAATATAGTTGACAGAAAATATCATTAAGGCAGACTTAAGTACAATAGATTTAAGTTGTCTAGATTATTGTTATATTTAACTTATAAATCATAAACAGCCAACAGTCATGTTTGCAGAAACAAACAAACAAACTGCTTTGACAGCATTGTTTGTGTTGTGGTTCAGAACAGTTGGCCTGGTGCAACAAAATTTCAACGGTAAGCTGCTGTAGTGCATAATTAGGCCTATACGGCAACTTCGTAAAAGTAACAGTTACCGTAAAATCAACAGTAATTGGCTAATTGCCGTTTTCTTGATCTTACGGCACATTCCTGTTGGTTTTGCGGTAGTCAATGTCACATTTACGGTTTACTGTTGAATTAACGGTAATTTACCATTTTTAAAGATTTACGGTAAGATCAGCGTCAGTTTTACGGCACTTTTTCAACGGCACCTACGGCATGGGTTTACAGTGCAGCTGTCAGGCAACCTCAAGCAGAGAGTCTAAAGATGCTATGAATTGCAAACTAACAAGTGAGCCATAGAAACAAGAATATTTCTTTTCTTGATGAATGGTTGGAGTGTTTTTCTTAGCATACTATTCAGAATCCTTTGAAGTTCCAGTCATCTTCTCAAGGAGCTGAATTTCATCCTGTACGAAGCATGGTGTAACTAAGAGGTCTCGATTTAAAATTCAGTTGTGCATGTCCCACTGTAACGGAGGCCCCAAAATTTCTATATTCCCTCATGTTGCATCTATACCCAGATCGTAGTCTTTGGTAATGGTTACAATTTGGTTGGATCAAATTCAATCAAAACAAAATAAATTGCAGTAATCTTAAAACCAAGGGTATTATATTTAGATGTTTCTTTCTGACTCAATTAAGCCAACATTGATGTGTTAAAAGGGGGGCATAAATGGGATATTATCTCTAAAATTAAGTGAAGGAATAACAAATCACTAGCATAAGAACCAATTAAGATTGCGGAAATAATTTGATCAAGATTTACTGGATGATTTCACCACAATTTGAGAACAGCTATGGAACATTTCAGCCAATTTAGAAAACAAAAAGGTAGACATAACTAATCTTTAGCTTCTGAGATCTTCTCGAGGCATTTTTGTCTTGTTCAGTTGGTAGGGGAAAATAAAACTGCAAACTCATTTTTCTCTTAAATTAAATGAAAACTCAAATTGTTTCTTCCGGCATAAAAGTTGTTGGGTCAGTTGATCCGAAAAGCCAGAAATGTGTCATTATTTTACTGAATTAGGATATAAAACATATACACATTGCACGGCTGCACTAATAACATTGACATTCATTGAACCAACTTTCTCTCTGTCACAAAGAGGAATCAGAGTTTTAGTCCTTGGGCCATGCCTCAGTTTCGTGTCAGATCGTTGTCACCCCCCACAGGATAACTCTTTTTCACTCACCTAGCGTAGTATATGTCACATGCACTCTAAATCAATTGAGATTAACTTCCTGCAGCCGTTCGTTATTGTAAGCTGAGCCATTGAAAATTTTCAAGATTCCCAGATCTTCTCCATGTCGCCATGATGCTTTTGCACTTGTAAGCTGCATGCTGATTGGTTTAATCGTGGGCGGGGCAGGGGCCAGCCAATCAGAGCCTTTGTAAAGCACTTTCTCCTTCTTCTTCTTCTTCCTTCTGCTTGTAAACAAAAGGAGCACAGCCCGCTGCACAGGACAGCTGTCAAACGTTATGTGCAGCTATAACTGCTATAATGCTGCCCAATATTTTTGTTTCTGTACTTGTATGTTCTACAAATATGTGTAGATACATGTGCAATATTAAATCCATATAATTGCAGGGTGCAAAAGTGCCTGGCACTGAATTAAAATTTTTATTTATTTTTTAACATGAAGATTTGAAGATACTTGTAAGCTTGTTACTTGACACAGCTATTGGCGGGGTGTCACATAATTTATTAAAGTAAAAACATCAGTTGTCAGTTTAATGCATCCAGAGATATGATCCATCAGGCTGCAAAAATCCTGCTGTCAGAACTCAGAATTGAGGCGATGCGACCTCCCTGAACGTGGTCTTGATACATAATTTAATGTTTACACATATTTATAATTCATTTAGGCCAGACGTAATCGATCTTTAGGTTCTTGGGTCTTCCTGAGTCACTTTTTCAGTTTTTCTTAGGCTGGTCGGCAGGACAAAAACTTGAACCCATGGGTTGCCAATTAATGACAAATGTAGGTTTTATCACGGATAGATCCAGAAAATGTCAGACCGGGGAAGGTATACAGATACAAATATACAAAAAAATATTGCTTTTTTTATTCATTAAAATCTACTTGTCCAAGGGGTTTGGGAGTTTTAAACCCCCCCGCCTCTGGTTCCACTACACGGCGTAGTGGTGTAATGCATCCCCTGGAACCACAAGATTCTTTGTTATAACTATTCAACATTGGAAGTCTCAAGGCCGGACTCGTCCTCGAGGCTGGCCTCAGGGCCATATTTTGATGGCCTTGGCTAGGTCTCAGATACCAAATCATGGCCTAGCGTAGGTTTTGGGTGTCTTTGGGCTAGTGATGGAGGCCTCAGACAGGCCTCGTCCTCGAGGCCAGCCTCGGGCCATATTTTGATGGCCTTGTCCTTGGATCGGTCTCGGATGCCAAATCCTTGGCCTTGCCTTGGTCTCGGTTGTCCTGGCCTCAACTACCTCACAGTAACTACTTCAAGCTATTAATTTGCAGGTGTACTGATATATAGATAGAGAGATAGACAGTGAACTGAGGAGGGGGAGGGCAGCAGGCCCACTAGAATTGCATAATTTCCCCCAGCCCTTCTAGCTTGGTTTGAAGTTCTGAACCTGGACTTACTCCACCGCCACCTTTTGACCTCCATAGATTCATTCAAAATCCAGCTAGGTTCTACTCTTTCATCAATAAACATCATTGTGACATGTGCTGGTCTGCCCATTTACAATCAACCTATTAGGCTATTGCTACTGTATACCTAAAGACAGATAAATCGAGCAACTGGGTAAATTAATAAATCACTCAGTCGAAGCTCTGAGATTCCCATGTCAGATTGGGCTTGACCCGCTTGAGATTTTTGGTTACCTTCGCAGTTTTACATTTACCAAATTAAAGGAAACTGAAAATCACAGTAAAAATCAAATGAGAATCACAGGGTTTTGAACACTTTGTCCCAAACCATTTTTATGTGAACCACAAAATTTCCAATAAATTAATACTCAGTATGAATCACAGGACTATGAAACAATTCCATACCATTTTTTCACATGAACTTCAAAACCTCCAACAAACTCTACAGGTTTCAGGAATTAATAATTCCAAACAATTATATCCATGCGGACTTCAAAATCTCCTATAAGGTAACTCAGCGCGAATAACAGGGTTCTCAAATAATTAATTCCAAAACATTTTCCGTGAGAACTTCAAAATCACCAATAAACTTGATGAGAATCACAGGGTTCTAGAATACTTCCAAAGTCCAAACCCATTTATCATGTGAACTCCAGAAACCAAACTAGACCTCCAAGCCCAAAATAAATGTATGAAAACCAAATGTTTCCAGAAAAATGTTCTAAAAAGCATCAAATTTCTTGGGGTTGGGCAATTATTCTGCTCAATTTCAAGTCTGATGAGACACTAAACTCAAAATATGTACATAAAATATTCAAACACTTTATTTCTAGCATATTATGAATTTCAACAATTATTCTGTGGTATTTTAGCTTTCAAATAATGCAGAACTGCTGTTTTGAGCAGCTCAAGCCGATTTGGGTGGAGTCAGATGACTCAGTCGAAGTTTAATTTTCAGGGTCGTCGGAGTTATAGGTCTCACGGCAGGTTACGGAGGACTTTTTGGCTAGGATTTCCTGGGAATTTGGACATTTTGATAATTGGTGACATCCTGCCGTGGCAGTCAAAAAAGATTCAGCTTGTTTAAACTTTTTTTAAGCCGCCGAGGAAGAGCCAGAGTTTCTCTCAATTTTTGGCCATCCTCTGCTCCTGCGAAACATTTGTGCTGCTCCTGTGGAACATCTGGAGCCTCGCCGGTGGTTTTTAAAGCCTCTCCGGTGGTTTTCTTCTTTCAACGCCGATTTATATTCTTGCCCCGCTGTTCTATGCCGCTAATCCCTTTTTAATTGATTATATAATCGTTTTGCCTCACGGTTTCATGTCAATTTTCCCTAGAAGTCATCTTAAGCTGCTCCGCTGGCATAAAAAGTCCTGCGGATCATGCTGTGAGAATGGGAGTCCGGAGTCAAAAATTAATTAGGTGACTCCTGCGTCCTGACTTCCAAAAATTATTCAAATAATGTACAAAAACACAGATAGGCCTATACAACAATGCGAAATATATTCCAAATTTCACACAAAACATCCTATACAAGTATTCATGCACAATATCCCATGGCTACTTAGTAGAATTACTTCTCCCTCCCCTTTAACCATGTAATATTTGTGTACATAAATGCCTTTAGATGGAATTGGGAGTCGGAGTCCCGATTCAGGAGACCTAAAGAGTCAGAGTCACAGTCGTTTCCAGAAAGCCAAAGGAGTCGGGAGTCGATTCACTTAATAGTTATACCCGACTCTTAAGCCCTGGCGTCAGCTCTCCTTTGCACCAGACTATCTCACGAAATTTTTTAATTGTAAATGCAAGAAACCACTTTTGCTTCAAATGTGATCATGTTGAAATGCTGGAATCTTGTGCACTTAGGTTGTCAGTGCACAAATAGTGAGGATAAACTCTCAATGCCACACCGAATTAATGAAAAGGAATACTCTGATGGCTCTGATTCAGAATGTCCATGATTCCAGAAATTATGCAAAGATGCTCTGCCGCTGATGAAGAGGTTATGTATTTCTCTTGATGTCCTTTTTAAATTCGTTTGTCGGCTAAATACTGTTTGCGACATGGCTCGATCTTCTTTGACCTGATAATGATTGACTGGTGAATCGAAGTGACTGCATGTTTGACTGGAGAGGTGTCATGTTGATGATAGCAGACAAGTTCTGGGGTTTGATCATCAGGTCACAATACACCGAGTTATTTTCTAAGAACAACCTGGTCCCATCTCCGTTGTTGGTAAACCTGTGTAAACAAACAAAGGGTTGTTGAAATAAAAAATTTGTCCATTTTTCTTTAATCAAATATATATCTGAAATATTCCAATGTTGTACATTTCAGAGTTCACAAAAAAATTGCACAAAGATTATAATATCATTTATATACTTTTCTTTACGGTCAACATTCATTTTTATCCAACTATATCCATGCAGGTAGTGTGGGTCTTTAACGGGGTAAGGGCAGCCCATAGTTATATAACATGTAAAGAACACTCTTGTGATCTCTCATTGCATCGCCAAAATGTCATCATTTTTATAGCGTCTTATTAGCGAAGGATTTTGTATAATGAAAAAGTACTACTTACTTTTGGTAGCATTTTCGTAGATAACCAGCTTCATTAGCAGAACAGGAATCACCAGGATAATTTAGCAACAGGTTTTGTGCCCACTGCCTTTCAAGACCATCAATGTTGAATGTTCCCATAATTCAGCGGAAGACTGTTTGACTTCGGAAAATGAAATTTTCCTCGGCAGTGTCAGTATCATGACAGATATATTCTCTGTCACTCATACCTGCAACGGAATGTAGAATGGTTACTAAAAGAGAAGGTTGCATTTTATTTTAGGTTTAAAATTACATCAAATTTACATATCTAAAGATGTAGGCCTACGGCAATGTAATGCAGTAAATACGCCTAACCATTACTAACTGCTGTCTGAATATTTAAAGACAGGTAAGGGGTGACCGTTCAATATCAAGGGGAGGCTTGGAGCTTTCCTTGTGGGAAAATATTAATTTCACAGTAGTGGAGGCAATAATTATTTGTTTCAAGCACAAGAAGTCCCCGAATATTCATTAGGGGGTACCATTTAATATCAAAGGGTGAGGGGTTGAAGTTTTTTTAATTAAGGGTTTCTTGCTCAGTTTTGGTTAAATTCTTTCTGGGTAGTCTTGAAATAAATAATTCCCGAAGGGGTTTCTAATCCTTAACTAGGTGTAGCTAGCTTGATTTGGGAATGAAGATTAGAGGACTTCACCGTGAAATAAACAATTACTCCTGCCTTTACCCTGAAATGAATAATTTCTGAGGAAAACTCTCTATTGAAATTTTGTCACGCCAAATTGGCACGAATATGATTTGCCATTTTTTGTCTGACCACGCCTGCCAGTGCCACCTGTGATTCCTTCCGGCACCCCTGAGACTGACCTAAAAGAATTTATCTATTTCACCTGGGCAAAACTGAGCAAGGAACTATTTATTTTTTTAAAAAAATCTCAACCCCCTTCTGGTCCTGTGGCTTATTTAATTAACATGGGAAAGATAGGAAATTCTGAAAAGCCGCTAAACGTCCCGTATTGACCCCATGTTATGGCCCCCCCTTGCACTGTACCCAACCGGAAATAAGTCGGGAGCGTAACTGCAGTTACGCTCCTAATACGGCCACCATGATTATTGTCGATTCAGAACTTTGCAGGCACTTTTCTCGTCCTGCAGTACCAATTGAAGTTGCTGTTACTACTGGGGATGTCCAATGTACATGTTAGAGTAGTCCTGCTGTCATTAATTGGTCAGCTTTAGCCTGTAATTCCACAAATTTAAGTTTGAAGTCAAGACCGTTGGGAGCGTAACTCAATTTTTGAGGAGCGTAACTGTAAAGTTTTTCTTTGGATAAGGAGAGTAACTCTGTGAAGCAAATGCTTTATTGGCTGGGATATGGCTTTTTTCCTTGGACAATGGACATGGACACCGCATTGTTGACTGTGCTATGGGGAGAGGGGGGTGGGCACACTCTGAACGAATTTCCAAGATCCAGATATTGCATAATAACTTAATAAGGATTGGCATATCTTGGGAGCTATGTGAATTTCAGTAATTAATATTTGATCACCTGTCTGTATTTTTAGTCTTGTTTACGAAACTTTAGCATTCATCCCCCCGCCGCCTAAAAACTGTGAGCATTGTTGAGATTCATTGCAGCTGGGTGCAGCTCAGCTACCCTATATATTTCTCCTAAGTGGCATAAATGAAAAATATGGCTTAGATGCTCAACAATTCAAACCCATGACCTGGCTCTAACAAATTTTACTCTATGCCATGAGCAACTGAGCTATTTTGATCATGCATAATGACTGGGACCTGCATATAGGCCTACTTCTCTCTCGGTTGTTTAGTTCAATTGGATCGATTTGTGCGAACTGTAGAGAAGTTTGGTTGGATTTGACACTAGAGAAGTTTGGTTGGATTTGACGCTTGAAGCACAAGTAAGTCAATCACACATTAATCGTTGATGGCAACTAGCACTACCTTAAATTAGCGATGTTAGGCAATTTGGTAATTGCATGTGTATACTATAGGCTACAAGTACTTTGAATGTATCATTTATGATCTTTTAAAACTTCTAATTTAGCTTCACAGATGATTTCATAATTTTAGACAAGAGACTGAATGTGGATTCTTTTAAAATAAGACATGTTATACTTTAGGGAAAAGTGATGCCTAAAATACGTGTCTTGGAAAAAAAAAAAACCATCCAGCCTCAATTTCTACAAGTATCAATACGGCTCAAACTTTAAAGCCTTGAGCATGCTAGGTATCTAAAAATAACGTGCAAGCAGTTTAACAGTTGTTTGCAGATAGACTTAGATAGACACTATCTATCTATCTATCTATCTATCTATCTATCTATCTATCTATCTATCTATCTATCTATCTATCTATCTACCTTCGTCAATATCTATTTCCCTTTTAATTACTTCTCCCTTCCTTCCTTCCTCTCTTGCTTTACAGTTTTTAATGAATTTGTAAGCACTCGTCCTGGGCACTGCCAATACCATGGCTGCATATATATATATATGTACTCATAAAGCAGAGCTCTAACAACGCCTGCAAAAATTCCCTCATTCAGGCTACTGATATGCAACAGGATCATAGAGATTGAAAGCTTCTAGCTATACAAGTTCATTTTAAGAACTAAGCTAACTGGTAAGCTATTTTATGATGAATGAAAAAGTTTAAAGGCCTGGTTGTTCAATATCATCCTGACTCGGGAATAGGCCTGTGTCAAGATGGTTGCCCAGTATATGTGAAGAATAATTAACTCTCTGTATGAATTTAACACATCTATCATATGAACACTGCATGGTTAATTTATACCTACCCTGCCAACAGGCCCAAAAATCATTGAAGTTTAATTGATATTCTTGTCCTTTTGTCATTTTTTTTCACGGAGTTGGTACTAGGTCATCCCAACACCAATACACTGTAATTGCCATTAAGAAAAGTTACTCTTGCCATAGCTAATACATTGATTTTAATGAATCACAATTGAATGACTCTTCAAAGTGTGAAGATTAGTAAGCCAAGTATAGGCCTACAGTGTAGCCTTAATTGCAATACAAGATTGCGAGACACTCACAATTATAACCTGCACTTCACAGTGGGCCTTGGAGCTTCGTATAATGCTTTAGAATGCTGGCTCAGTGTGTGGTTATAGTATTAAAAAAGATGAGTTACGCTCTTTAAATTTTGAGTTACGCTCCTAAATATTTAGGAGATCTGGGAGTTACGCTCCTGCCGAGCAAGGTTTAACTTCAAATTATAAAAGTTTTGACCAGTTTATGAAGGAAAATCGTAACTGCATCATTCCTTTAACTCACTAAATAATGCCCTGGCAAACTACCGTGATCTAGAATGGTTTTGCCACTGAATAACAGCCAGTCAAACTTCTGAATCGAGGGGTAAGATGGTAGACGTTTTGGGAGCGTAACTGCAGTTACGCTCCCAATTGACTTCCGGTTGGTTACAGTGCCTTGGGCCATTTCTAGATACGCCCCTGCTTCTGGATATTTAATGGTCACCCCCTAAGTCATTGTGTCAGAGGCCTTGTGTTTTTCAGGCTATATTAGATAGTTCCACAAACAAACATGACAAACACCAACAGAGTTTCAGAAGTGACATGAGGCAACCTCCCTGGCGGGGGGGGGGGGGGGGTGTGAGCTGTTTATCCACACAATGGAATGTAGTCTGTAATATATTTTTTATTGAAAGACAAAGATATTTATAAGTAAACTTACCCAAACACTGCCAAAATGTTGCAAACTTGTGCAATCAACATGATCAATGGACTCATTCTTTCCATTGCGCAATGACATATGTAACGTGAGCTGTCTAAACCAATCAGCATCGAGCTTGCATCACATGTCGTCTGCAAGACCAAACACTCTTTCTAGTTCCACATTAATCAAGTAGTGTAGAGGTTTGAACAGGCGAGGCAACACAGTGAACACTGGTGGGAAGTTAATCTAGTGAGAATATAACATTTCAGTGCATTATTAAAAAGTTTAACTGGAAACTGAGCAATCCCTCATGGGGTGACAACAAGATCTGACTTCTGAGCTCTCTGCAGGAGGAGGGCCCACGGACTATTTGCTATTCATGCATATGATGTGTCATGCACAAATTATTAGCCACAAATAATGAAGAATACAAAAAATAAAACCAAAATTCCACAGATTCACTCAGTAATAAAATATGTAGACTCTCTACATTCTAAAAAAATTCGGAACAAGACCGGTTTTTAAAAAATGCAAAAACCAATATGGGTTTTTCAAAAAACCATTTTGGATTTTTTAAAAATGGTTTTGTCCCAAAATGTTTTAGAGTATGTTTGTATAGTATTACAGCGATCAGGTGCTGTACGTATGAACAAAAACAATATAATGCAGCTGCCATCAGAGTCATGCACATTCATGTCACATGATGGGAGATGAGATGGTGTAGACCAAGGGCAAATAGTAACACACTTCAAAGCAAGACAAGGACCCAATATCAATATCTGGATTGCTTTACATCCATACTGAGATATTTCTTGCATAAATGTGAGTCATTTGTTCAGTCACTCAATGGCAAGTAATGTGTACAAAAAAAAAATGTGTTCAGGAATAATAATAATATGGTGACATGGCCTTGTGTGCACATTATCCCAGACTACCCTTCACCTCATGACCTGTACTTCCAATAAAAACAAATATATATATTTCCGGCATTTTGCGTCTGACTCATTAGTTCGGCAGCAATATTCATTGTGTACAGAAAAAAAATTGCAATGTGGTGCTCCGGCCTTGTATGCCATATATCTCAACTACAGTACCCTGCGCCTCATCGCCTGATTATATTTCTATTAGAAATGAGGCGAAAAGGTGTTTTTATCGAGCCATTGGCAAGCAAACCTTACCAAGCGAGGGAAGAACTTGGCCATTCATATGAAATATGGTAAGGTTGAACCAAAAAATTACTGCGAAGTCTTTGAATGTTACCAACATATTTTTATTGAACCACCGTTATACCATAATTTGCCTTAGAATGAAAGTAGTTTAGGAATTCACATAATACATAAAGGACAATTTAATGTGCCGAACTTGCTATGGATATACAAGTGTATCAAGTTCTTGCTGCATTGGTACAATGTAAACTTGTCTGAATCATTCTAGAAGGAACTACAAACCTTGCTGCCCTGTATGTTGTGTGTTTCTGCAAATTCAATTTCTACCAGAGAGCATATTAAGAGAGTCCAAAATGTCCCATGGGTGGCATGTGGTTTGCAGCAAACTTCTGATGTATCCCTGGACAAAACAGAAAGTCATTTGAATCCTACTTTTGGGTATCCCACATCAAATAAACCTTATAAGCCGCCGGCCTCCCAATTTGTCCAATTTGTCCTCGCCGTTGATGCTGATTTCTACCTTTCCTATGTAAAGCAGAGGGCATTTGCACTGAGATAATGATATATCATACAAATAGTGGATGGTGAGGAGTCCAATATAGAGAATATTGGATGAAGAAACAGCTTTATTGTACGAGGTTCAAGTGAATTTTTCTTTTTTTTAAATTTTTTTGCTTCACATCATCCACAGTGAAAATGGGCACTGGGCTATAGGCAGTGATGGCGATTGCAGAGTGACTTCTGTGCTTGAAATGGCTGCATGTGAGATTAAAATGGCTGCCATCTTGAGAGATTAAAACATATTGGGTCATGAAGGCCAATATTTGAGGCATGTTAGATCAGACATGGGGTAATTGTAATTTATAATTGTAATTGAGTGTAATTAATTACTTTTTTAAAGAAATTGAATGTAATTGTAATTGAGCATAAAAAATGGATAGAAATTTGTAATTGCAGTAATTACATTGGGAAAGTAATTGAAATTTCAATTACTTTTCAATTCCATATCAATTACTTTGAATATCTGTCAATTATTTTCCAAAAATATGTTAAAATTTATCTGATGGTCACCCTGACAAGTTTTCTTTTGATTCTATCACCACATATTAATGTCTTTTGATAAAATGCAATAATAGATTATAAGATGATATTCCCCCATTAAGATGAAAGAGGAATATATCTACTTGCTTGTGTCTTATCAATTCATAATATTATGCAATAGGGGTGCAGTCATGCACTATGCTTGATCTGATAACACACAATGGGGGTACATACACTATGTAGGGGCAATAGACAAGCTTTGAACCCAAAGGGAGCAAAACAAAAAAAAGGGTTGGATAAAATGATATTTTTTTAAAGTCAATATTCTGCTCATCAGCTATTTGAAAATATAATTTTATGGACAATGTCCCAGTCAGAATATGAGAACATTTTCAGAAATGCTCTAACCTGAGGTTTAATTACGTGATGATATTTAGATAATAGCTGATACTACTGGAACAGCGTTCATGACCAAATTTTGCATAACAGTGTAGCCTACTGTCATGCACTTTAGAAATAGTTCTATAATGATGCCAACAAATGAAACCCAACCAAATAGAATCAATAACAGAAGCCATTATTGACTTCTTCACTACTTCTTGCACATCATCTTTGTACACACACATGTCTAGTGAATAAGTTTGTTTTACGTTCCATCAGCAGCACCAAATTCTGCTAGACCGAGGTCACAGTCTTCACGTTGCTGTAGGCAACGTAGACTGAGGACATTGCATTTGCTGAGCTCTCTTGAAAATCATTGGAAGCAAAAAGTGATAAAAACAAACAATCAAACATGAACACAAACAGAAAACTGCAAACTGCAAACAGAGAGCAACATAAGCGGTGATCTTGTTTTGTCTCCAGTCCTGAGGTGTTTTCAACACAAAGAACTGTCAAGAGATTTAAAAAGTGGGAGGGAACATTTATTTCTGGATGTCACTTTTAAAAATATCAGAATATGTGGCAGTTCTCATTAATTTATCAATCTGTCAATGTATCAATCAGGATTTACGATTGTGATGTATTTCGGAGAATTTAATTTCTTGAACTTCACTGAGCGCCATTAAAAAACGCAACTTCGCAAAATGGCTCAAAAATGGTACTATCTCTGAATATATCAAGATAAAATTTTGCACACTTAGCAGTTGCCATCAGGTGTATTCATGAAAATTTACAAATTTCTTAGAGAAAAACTGTTGTGTCAAATTAAATCGTCATAGCTACTGTCGAAAATACAAGTCACAAAATTTCAAGATCCTCTGATAATTAATTTCAACAACCTTGCAGTTCTTTTCCACAACATTTTTGATTAGTCAGGAAAGTTTACAATTTTACTTGCTTGATGGGATGAAAAAAAGTAATGTTTGACCGAACCAAAATTAAAGATGATGAAATTAATAAAATTTTAGTGTCAATGCTGGCCTGCCCCCTACAGGAACTTTTTGCTAATATATTAAAAAAATAAGTTTTATTCATATTTTTAGAGTTTCGTTATGGAATCATTGTCTGTGTTTGTGTTTCTATCCTACCAAGAGGCCTGCAAACTTTATTCAATCTAAATGCGATCTGAATTTGTCAAATGTGGTCTGAGTCAATCACTGTTCACCTAAGTGCATGTGTTTGGAATCAACCAATCAGATCATACATGCAATGCTTGCCTGAGTATGATTGACTGCTGAATGTAGTAGTCCAAAGCCATTATTTGGAAAACAATAGACATAGAAACTGAAATAGCAAATTATGAACAACAAAATGATTAACAGCTATCAGTTTTGCAAAGCCTCCCTTCTCTTCAGTCTGAAACTCCTTTGATTTTTTGGTGGTAAATTGTAGAAAATAGGCCGATCTTGATACTTTAAAGTACAGGAAAGTTCTGAAAATCGCAAACAATACATTTTAAACCATTTCCTATCAGCCCATACCTTTATTTTTGATGGGAATAGGCCCTAAACTGCCGCGACATGCTCCTGTGTCGCAAGTGTATAGTTCTCAACCTGTCTTTTGTCTCCCATCCTTCTCAGCTACACTGAGAAGGTGGGTATTCCTATCTAAAATTCTGCTATTTAGAAATAGACTGTGTACATAACTATACTTTAAGGGGCAAATATCAGGGATAATCTACCCACACGATATGCAACATAAATATTAGACCGCAAGTTACAAACCTTTTTTTTATGCAATGCTATTGTGAGTTTAAAACAGGTTCTAAGATTTTTTTCTTGCAATGTAATTTAATGTAATTGGTTGTAATTTCTATTACTTTGAAAAAGTAATTGTTATTGTAATTAATTACTTTAAATTTTTAGTGTAATTGCAATGTAATTGTAATTGGGACTTGGCAATGCAATCGTAATTGTAATTAATTACTTTCAAAGTAATTGACCCCATGTCTGTGTGGAATTACAATGGCTGCCAATTTCCTTGACTGTACTCGGAAGTTAGGAATGGCTAGATATGACTTTGACCAATACCTAACTCCGAGTACAACAAAGGGAAGTGGTAGCGATTGTAATTCCACATGCCTCAAATTTATTGGCCTTTATGACCCAATATGTTTTCCTCTCGTTGGATGAGAATTCATACCTCTACAAGCAGTTTGGTTGAGAATGTTTACTCATTGCTTAGCATTGCGGCAATGGACAAACATCTATCGTTCCGCAAACTTCAAGGCGACACTGTATATTAACCAGTCAATTGCTGATCTGACAGCATGGTATTTGATATATTAGTTTATGTCATAGGTATTTGATATATTAGTTTATGTCATAGATTTACCTTAAATAATTGGAAAATTTCGATGGTTTTTTGGAGCCATTTGGTACAGTTAAATTTTCATCCTACATTGCTTGACTGTGAAGAGTACATAATTAGTTACAGAGATGTATGTTTGCATGGAAAAACCGATTTATTCATGATTCAAATGTACCACGAACATTGTTTTCAATTTTGTGTAAACGCAGATTTAAATGACTCATTTATTAGTAGGAAATGTATCTGACATTTTTTAAAGGAAACCCAGCTGTATCCTGAAACATACAGAATGTGGCCAGGATGTTTCTCAGAAAGCGGTTTATTTTATAATCACTTGCTTTAGGGGAACGTGGGGCAAAATGGATGGTCTAACTTTGAAGGCTCTTCATCTATACTGCAATTGTATATATCATGCGAATCTTAAATACAGTCTGATCCATGCCGATCGATCAAAACCTGTTTCTCACGGAGAAGTGATTTTTTAACAACAGCTGCATTAGTAATTTTCCAAATTTTCAAAAATGCCAATCTATCCCGTTTGCTCCATGTTTTGGGCAAAATGAAATTTCATCTGTAAGTCACAAACTTTTTGCAAGAAATCAGAGCCTTTCATCATAGACTCATGATTCATAGTCTTACAAATAATGCAATTACCAGTCAACAATATCTCAATTCACTACCAACAGCAGGAAACAAATCATTGAATTTCATATTTTATTAACTGTGACATTATGTCATATTCAGTTGATGGTTGACTGGCAAATAAATATTCCTTAAAAAAATTATATATCTCAATCCAGGATACAATCATCATATGATCATAATTCAGAAACAGCACTAGTGATTATTCATTCTACATAATTATATTGAATGCTATTTCACATTGAATTCAATTACGTAACAAACAAATATGCAATTCCATGGAAATGTGGCATTTTTGGTTGTTATTCATACCATCCTGATTGCCAAGTTTTTTTCCTCAGTTGACACATTTGAACTGGCATTGTATTGGGATCATTGATGATGCAATGAGATTGTTTTTCAGTTGTAGAGAATCTGGATTTTACCAGGTTGAATTAGCTTTTTTTGCCAAATGCATTAAACTGTGAAAAAAATTTAATATTCTTTCATGACATTGCGACTTAGAGTATCCAGCAGAAATGAGTGCATACCTTGGAATGGGTTGCAAATTGGGCTGTAGAGGTTCATATTAATATGAAATAATTCAAACAAGGGGGGTTTTATTATGCGTAAACATCACAGCCTTTCCCCCAAATTGAAAAAAATTGGATATCTTAGAGCAAATTTGATCTAGGGCAAATAAAATATGAATGGCAGATTTCATAAATGAGTACACACCTAGCACTAGATGCGAAAGACCTTTAGAAATTATTGTTCATTGCTTATTTTGTCAAATAAATGTTTGTATGATTAAACCAACTAGTTGAAAAATACAGAGCGTAAAGTGATGTGATAAAAACATTTATATACCCCCATTTTGAGTGGTAAAGTCCATTTTGGTGAAAATAAGCCTCGGAGTTGGCTATTACCTTGCAAAAGTCATTTGAATTCTACTTTTGGGTATCCCACATCAAATAAACCTTATTACGCCGCTGGCCTCCCAATTTGCCCAATTTGTCCTCGCCGTTGATGCTGATTTCTACCTTTCCTGTGTAAAGCAGAGGGCATTTGCACTGAGATAATAATTATATACAAATAGTGGATGGTGAGGAGTCCAATACAGAGAATATTTGATGAAGAAACAGCTACATTGCACGAGGTTCAAGTGAATTTTTCTTTTTTTTAAATTATTTTGCTTCACATCATCCTGGTGAAACCATGGGCACTGGGCTGTAGGCAGTGATGGCGATTGCAGAGTGACTTATGTGCTTGAAATGGCTGCATGTGAGATTAAAATGGCTGCCATCTTGAGAGATTAAAACATATTGGGTCATGAAGGCCAATATTTGAGGCATGTTGGATCAGACATGGGGTAATTTTAATTTGTAATTGTAATTGAGTGTAATTAATTACTTTTTTCAAAGTAATTGAATGTAATTTGTAATTGAGCATAAAAAATGGAAAGTAATTTGTAATTGCAGTAATTACATTGGGAAAGTAATTGAAACTTCAATTACTTTTCGATTCCATATCAATTACTTTGAATATCTGTCAATTAATTTCCAAAAATATGTTAAAATGTATCTGATGGTCACCCTGACAAGTTTTCTTTTGATTCTATCACCACATATTAATGTGTTTTAATAAAATGCAATAATAGATTATAAGATGATCATATTCCCCCATTCAGATGAAGGAGGAATATATCTACTTGCTTAATTATTGATAAGTTGTGTCTTATCAATTCATAATATTATGCAATAGGGGTGCAGTCATGCACTATGCTTGATCTGATAACACACAATGCCATCACAATGGGGGTACATACAGTATGTAGGGGCAATTAGACAAGCTTTGAACCCAAAGGGAACAAAACAAAAAAGAAAAGGTTGGATAAAATGATATTTTTTAAAAGTCAATATTCTGCTCATCAGCTATTTGAAAATATAATTTCATTGACAATGTCCCAGTCAGAATATGAGAACATTTTCAGAAATGCTCTAACCTGAGGTTTAATTACTTAATGATATTTAGATAATAGCTGATAGTACAGGAACAGCTTTCATGACCAAATTTTGCATAACAGTGTACTGTCATGCACTTCAGAAATAGTTCTATAATGATGCCAACAAATGAAATCCAACCAAATAGAATCAATAACAGAAGCCATTATTGACTTCTTCACTACTTGTTGCACATCATCTTTGTAGACACACATGTCTAGTGAATAAGTTTGTTTTACGTTCCTTCAGCAGCACCAAATTGTGCTATTTAGAAATAGACTGTGTACATAACTATACTTTAAGGGGCAAATATCAGGGATAATCTACCCACACGATGGGCAACACTTATATTAGACCGCAAGTTACAACCATTATTTTTATGCAATGCTATTGTGCACAGTGTCCTTGAACGAAGTCTAGGGTTAAAAAAAATGTACAAAGAATCTGTCAACACAGCGTTGTAGTATGTGGTCTCAGCTTTGATTTGATGTAAAGATCTAAAAAATCTGTTGGGAAAATTTTGAGAAAATTGAAATTTATAGTTTTTCACACCCTTGTCGCATGCAAAATATCAATTTTAGAACTATAAAATAGCATTGCAGTGTTATCGAAATATCACAGCTTATCTAGTTATACATTAGGTTGCTGAATCAGGTGAAAAATTATAATAAAAAGCATTTTATTTCTAATTTTCACATCATTTTCAACATTTAGAGGTGTTGCAAACTCACCGAATCATATAATGTGTCATATCAAGTATAAACATGGCCATTTCGGCTTTATTATTTCTTTTACTAAAGAAAAGTCGCAAATGAACCACCAAGGTGTGAGAAAATGCCTTGTTAAATTCATAAGTGAGATAAATTGAGATTTTTAGCATTTCACCAGTTAATGTTTTTCTAGTGGGATTCACAGAAACATCTGTAAAGTTATCGGACAACAAATAGTTGACAAATGTAGGAATACCTACTGTCTGCATCTCACAAGTGTGCATCTTCACCACAGCTTTGCATGTACATTGTATTTGACATCCAGGGAAATAATATATTTTTATAGAAGTATTTCTTCAAATCAGAAAAAATAACTCTATGTAAGTGGTCTAATGGCTGAGATGATCTCTTCCAAGTTTTATTACAATGTTTCTGTCGATATTGAAATTAAGGTAGCAATTTGTGGTATTCTGAAGAATTTTGAGTGCTTCGTTTATGTCTTTTTTTGCTAATTGTTTAGATTATTTCATGAAGTCTAGTGGTTACGTACTTCCAAAATTCATTTGTTCAGTTATAGCGTGCCTTGGTGCAATTGACAAAATTTTGAATTGATAGTCAGCAGATTCTCTTCCATGGTCAGTTGGTCACACAATTAATATTGTTTATCTGTGCATGCTAAAACTGAACAACTGAATTTTGGAAGTAAGCAACCGTTCGATTTCAAGAAATAATCTTAACAATTGGCAAAAACAGGTCAAAAAGGCACATAAAATTCTACAGAAGACCATTAAAATTGCTACCTACATTTCAATATCGACAGAACATTGTATAAAACTTGGAAGAGATCATCTCAGCCATTAGACCACTTACATAGAGTTATTTTTGCTGATTTGAAGAAATACTTCTATAAAAATATATTATTTCCTTGGATGTCAAATACAATGTACATGCAAAGCTGTGGTAAAGATGCACACTTGCGAGATGCAGGCAGTAGGTATTCCTACATTTGTCAACTATTTGTTGTCCGATAACTTGACAGATGTTTCTGTGAATCCCACTTGAAAAACATTAACTGGTGAAATGCTAAAAATCTCAATTTATCTCACTTATGAATTTAACAAGGCATTTTCTCACGCCTTGGTGGTTCATTTGCGACTTTTCTTTAGTTAAAGAAATAATAAAGCCGAAATGGCCATATTTATATTTGATTTGACACATTATATGATTCGGTGAGTTTGCAACACCTCTAAATGTTGAAAATGATGTGAAAATTAGAAATAAAATGCTTTTTATTATAATTTTTCACCTGATTCAGCAACCTAATGTATAACTAGATAAGCTGTGATATTTCGATAACACTGCAATGCTATTTTATAATTCTAAAATTGATATTTTGCATGCGACAGGGGTGTGAAAAACTAAAAATTTTAAATTTCAATTTTCTCAAAATTTTCCCAACAGATTTTTTAGATCTTCACATCAAATCGAAGCTGAGACCACATACTACAACGCTGTGTTGACAGATTCTTTGTACATTTTTTTTAACCCTAGACTTCGTTCAAGGACACTGTGTGTGAATTTAAGACAGGTTCTAAGATGCTTTTCTTGCAATGTAATTCAATGTAATTGGTTGTAATTTCTATTACTTTGAAAAAGTAATTGTAATTGTAATTAATTACTTTCAATTTTTAGTGTAATTGCAATGTAATTGTAATTGGGTAGGGGTAGCTTGGGAGAGTTAGGCCACTTTTTACATTTGTGTGCCTCCTGCTGATAGTTATGATTATATAAAGATGCTTAATGCATATATGGAATCTAGAAATATTTGAGAATATACCTGTAGGATTGCATTAATACATGCCCAAGAACATATGAGCTACAGCCCTATGAAAATTGTTAAATTGTTCGCCCAACTCTCCCCATTAAGTGGGAGACTTGGGCCTTTCAGAGGGAGACTTGGGCCATTGCAATATGTCTGGTTCGGTAAAGCTGTACTTGAGGCAATAATATCTTTAACCTGTAGTATAATGGTCAAAGAAGTCATTAATCCCGAATTGAGGCCTCTTGCAACACTAGTTTGCTGTCAGACTTAAGTCTCGGCCTGACGGCCCAACTCTCCCCATCTAGATTTCCTGATTTTTAATTTTATTAGACCATGAAATGTAAAAAGGCCTGAAATATTCAGTCTCTGTTGAAAATTGTTCTAGGCAAGTTCTTCTATCTTGATAAAAATGAATCTGGGTAAATGCAACACATGTGGGGAAAGTCGTGGCACTGTCCCAACTCTCCCCCATTCGGTCATTTTTTTCTTAATCCGAATTATGACAAAAATGGTTGTCTGATAATTTTCCAAAATATGTCAATAACAGCTGAATAGTCAAACCTATCAAGCCTGCCAGGGAAAATTTTCTCAGTCCTTGTTGTCTGACAGACAATTAAAAACTCATAACATGACTCATTTTTCCGTTTTTCATCAAACTTCGAATTTTCTACTCTCTAAAGATTATGACAAGCAAATTAGCCAATTATGTTACATCCATTGAAAGATATTTATTTCGTATAAAATTTTGGTGGCTGCAGCTTTCTCAAAAATGTTTTAGTTTCCTCAAAAATCAGGGTGCCCCAACCCTCCCTGCGGCCCAACTCTCCCAAGCTTCCCCTACTTGGCAATGCAATTGTAATTGTAATTAATTACTTTCAAAGTAATTGACCCCATGTCTGTGTGGGATTACAATGGCTGCCAATTTCCTTGACTGTACTCGGGAGTTAGGAATGGCTAGATATGACTTTGACCAATACCTAACTCCGAGTACAACAAAGGGAAGTGGTAGCGATTGTAATTCCACATGCCTCAAATTTATTGGCCTTTATGACCCTATATGTTTTCCTCTCTTTGGATGAGAATTCATACCTCTACAAGCAGTTTGGTTGAGAATGTTTAGCATTGCGGCAATGGACAAACATCACTCGTTTCGCAAACTTCAAAGCAACACTGTATATTAACCAGTCAATTGCTGATCTGACAGCATGGTATTTGACATATTAGTTTATGTCATAGATTTACCTTAAATAATTGGAAAATTTCGATGGTTTTTGGAGCCATTTGGTGCAGTTAAATTTTTCATCCTACATTGCATGACTGTGAAGAGTACATAATTAGTTACAGAGATGTATGTTTGCATGGAAAAACCGACTTATTCATGATTAAAATGTACCGCGAACATTGTTTTCAATTTTGGGTAAACACAGATTTAAATGACTCATTTATTAGTAGGAAATGTATCTGACATTTTTTAAAGGAAACCCAGCTGTATCCTGAAACATACAGAATGTGGACAGGATGTTTCTCAGAATGCGGTTTATTTTATATTCACTTGCTTTAGGGGAACGTGGGGCAAAATGGATGGTATAACTTTAAAGGCTCTTGATTTATACTGCAATTGTATATCATGTGAATCTTAAATACAGTCTGATCCATGCCGATCGATCAAAACCTGTTTCTCACGGAGAAGTGATTTTTTAACAACAGCTGCATTAGTAATTTTCCAAATTTTCAAAAATGCTAATCTATCCCGTTTGCTCCATGTTTTGGGCAAAATGAAATTTCATCTGTAAGTCACAAACTTTTTGCAAGAAATCAGAGCCTTTCATCATAGACTCATGATTCATAGTCTTACAAATAATGCAATTACCAGTCAACAATATCTCAATTCACTACCAACAGCAGGAAACAAATCATTGAATTTCATATTTTATTAACTGTGACATTATGTCATATTCAGTTGATGGTTGACTGGCAAATAAATATTCCTTAAAAAAATTATATATCTCAATCCAGGATACAATCATCATATGATTATAATTCAGAAACAGCACTAGTGATTATTCATTCTACATAATTATATTGCAAGCTATTTCACATTGAATTCAATTACGTAACAAACAAATAGGCAATTCCATGGAACTGTGACATTTTTGGTTGTTATTCAGTTGACACATTTGAACTGGCATTGTATTGGGATCATTGATGTTGCAGTGAGATTATGTTTCAGTTGTAGAGAATCTGGATTTTTTACCACGTTGAATTAGCTTTTTTTGCAAAATGCATTAAACTGTGAAAAAAAATTAATATTCTTTCATGACATTGCGACTTAGAGTATCCAGCAGAAATGAGTGCATACCTTGGAATGGGTTGCAAATTGGGCTGTAGAGGTTCATATTAATATGAAATAATTTAAACAAGGGGGGTTTTATTTTGCGTAAACATCACAGCCTTTCCCCCAAATTGAAAAAAATAGGATATCTTAGAGCAAATTTGATCTAGGGCAAATAAAATATGAATGGCAGATTGCATAAATGAGTACACACCTAGCACTAGATGCGAAAGACCTTTAGAAATTATTGTTCATTGCTTATTTTGTCAAATAAATGTTTGTATGATTAAACCAACTAGTCGAAAAATACAAAGCGTAAAGTGATGTGATAAAAACATTTATATACCCCCATTTTGAGTGGCAAAGTCCATTTTGGTGAAAATAAGCCTCGGAGTTGGCTATTACCTTGCAAATGTCAATAAGAATGTTGGGAATTAATACAAAGTTGATTGTGATAATATGCAATCGCACATGGGTATTCGTGATCAGACAAAAACAAATTTAATCATTGGTCACCATCCTGTATTGCTCTGGCGATTTAAACATAGAAAAGAATATGTTTGCAAAAATATACATAAATCGTATCAATTCAATCAAATTCAATACTCAATCAATATACCACAATATCAATCCTTACTACATATTATTTTCAGATCTGTGCGACAATTATTACAAGATATACACATTGTGCACATTATTGAATCATCATCATATTCATGTCAAAACATACCATAAATGGCATAATGTCTAATTAAGTCATTCTGGGTCTCAGAAACCATAAAATGAAGTTCTAGAAGTTTGTTATATCATTTGGAATAGGAATGAACAAACCTCACCCCTTTTCTCACAGATTCAATGTTATATACCTCAACCTTGTACCAAGTACCAAAATTTCACTGTTGTATATATATATATATATCTATAATATATGCAATGTGATCAATAAATTATGTGTATCTGTATCTGTATACTTCAAAGAATGCTTCAATGTATAACCTTGTCATTCGTCGGCTGTAATAGAATATCTGCTGTAAATCTGTTGCGGTTTGCAAGAAAATGCAATGAAAAGTATTTTGTCAGAAGAAGGTCTAAAATAACATTAAATCTTAAAAAGCTAACTTAATTAAGTCAGGATATATTAACTTGATCTCTTAATTCAATATTGACTTTTCACTTTATAAAGATTTTTAAATACAACAATAATTGGAGAATTATTTTTGTTTGCTACACCTGTTTCTCCGTAAACATCAAAACAGCAGCACTGTCTTTGATGAATGTTGCTATTTTTGGCTTATGCCCCCTTTTATAGTGTACATTTGGCGATATGCAGTTTTCAAGTTACCTTTGTCGATGTTGCATATTTACTTCCAAGTGAAGATGCCTTTGAGTTCTGTGCGAAATGTCTTCGTGGTGACCATGTAGAGGAAAAAATTTATGGCGTAATTCAAGATGGCGGGGATGTATGACACATCCCTTGCCTGCAGTGATCCCCCGCTGTCATCTCCTGTGAACAGGTAGTATGTATACACAATGAAGTAAGGGGTGCGTAGGGTTAGGAAAGCGATCGCTACTGCGACTAGAGCGACAGTCTCATTGAACCCAAAGTAGTTGTCTTGTTGCCCGCCGGTCAATGCAGATCTCAGCTGCTTAGCTCTAACAAGTTTGAATATAATTATAGAAGTAAAGATTGAGACGAGGACACTGGGAATCACCAATTCCCCAACAATTCGAACAGCAATCAACCAGGCGCGATGACTCAAGGAGTAGTGAAAATGCACTCGACAACTCGGTGTTCCTTCAGTCTGAACTGACCCTAAGAAGATCAGTGTAGGCGATGCCAAAACAAGGCAAACAAGCCCTGCGGCAGGGATTATAAATTTAGAGTTCCTCTTTGTCAATGAGCAGCTCATTCGTAATGGAAATGCGATGGCGATATAGCGTTCAATGCAAATTATCACCACCAACCAAGCTGATAGTAACCAACCAAAATATCGCAAGAACTGGATGAACTTGCAAAGCGGCATAACTTCCTGAATGAAACTGAGTCCAGTAACAGTACTCTTTCTAGATTCTTTGGTATTAAGCCAGTTCATAAGTTCTGCAAAGAGGACAGTGTTATCTGTGCATGCCAGGGCAATGAAGTAGAGCGCTGTGGCTAACTTTCGCAATTTCGATCTAAAAAACACTGCACCTGACAGCAGATTAAGTAGTATTCCCAATGGTATGATGAATGCCAAAAAATAAAAAAGAACCATCCTCGATGTTTTGTTTAGATCTGGATAAAAGAAATCCAGGCATTCGTCTTCGGATAAAAATTCTGGTCCTCCTTGTTCAACTAGCTGTTGTCTAAGGATTTCACTTTCGCAAATTTCTTCAGGGCTATATATTTTTGTTTCACTTCCAGGAGATGTCGTTGTGAAGTTGTCAAAAAATGTTGTTGTCCTATTGAGGGAGGATATTGTTGCCATTTTTTAAAAATAATATAATATATATATCTATATGCTTATCAATTTCAGACAACTCAGTTTGTATTCAGATGATTATGCAATCCCATGGAATAATGTAAACTCTACAATAAGCACCAAAATGCCAAGTCAATAATTAAGTTATGATAATAATAATATAGTATGATTCCAGATAAATCTTCTCACCGGCGCTCACCATATACTGAACGGCAATCACACAAATCATTATAGTGATCATCATAGTTATCTGAGTGCCATGACAGTTAGCGGAGTTTCATCCTTCTATAATGATGTTAACAGTAATAACTTGTATCAACTGCACTCAAAGTCCCTCTTTTCAAAGTATGGAGTTATCACTGGGAAAGTATCCTGTGCCATTGACCAATAGGCCAACTGTAATAACAGCTCCAAATGAACATGTCATATCCTATTATGATTCATTTTTTCAGTTCTACACTGTGTACTCACCATGTGACCTAATTAAGGATTTATTTGTTTACATTTTGCTAGTTCTCATATAGTAGACCAAACGATAGACTTCGCAATATAGTCAGTATGCTATCTTATAGTACAAGTAATACACATAAAAAAAATTAGAATCAATTAGTTAAGGTTTCTAGGAGATTAGGCAGTTTCAGTAAATTATAGTGCATTTTTTGATAGAATTGCCAAATTTTTTGATTGTTAAATATTTTATGTTTGTAATTTCTCATCAAGAAGTCTAATACTTAAATACAGCATACTGGTTATGTTGTAATTGAATTACTATCTAGACCAAAATTTAAGATTTTATGATTAACAAGGTCGCTTCGCATAGAGCAAACGGTCCACAGTGTCTACAGCCTAAGTAATGCTCAAATTCCCAGGACTCTTTTATCCTGAAACATGTATACCACGAATGTGTGAGTCCCATAAAACCATGAATGTAAAAACCTGGAATTACCTGCAGGGGAACGAAGGGCAAATGGAGTGGTAGGGCAAAATGGATTTTTGCATTTTTTTTTTGGAATTACATTTGCTACCCTCTGGTTTGTCAAGTGAAAATTAAAATAGGTCATGTGATCATCTTTTCCTGAAAGCTTCGTTGCTAAGGACTCGTTCCATTAGTAGCTGTGTTAATTTGAAGTTTTTGATCAGTTTTCTTAAAATATTTTACCTTTTCTTAAAAGTGCTACAGTGTCTCCTACAGCAGAATAAATCATAGTCAGTGTCATAAGCGTTGCTCTTATATGCACAACATTGTTGTCTGGGGCTTAGTCATGTACGGGAATTTCATTGTTAATCCACTATGTATAGTTGGGGCAAAATGGGATCCTCTTGCAGGGGACAAATAAGGAACACAAGGATAAAGTCCTAGATGGATGGATGGATGATTGGGGCTTTAGTCCTGCATTTGTGAACTTGGTAGGCTATAATTAGGACAGGAGGAGGACACGGCAATGAGGTGAAGGATAATTGAAACAGCTGTCCAACAAAGGCCCAAGTTACCTGGCAAGAGCTAGATTCGAACCCTGGACCCAGCGATTGGCAGCCAAGCACGCTACCGATAGACCAATCCTCCTCCTGGAATATCATGGAAGTCTGCTACATATAGTTACTTTCACCATTGCTTTTCGAGCGTAAGATACATTTTCTGGCTATATCTTGGGGGAAAAACGATAGAAGAGATAGGAGAGAAACTTTCACATAATTCATATTAATTAAATGATTTAAAAAACTTCTGTGTTCAGTAAAAATAAACAGATACACCCATTAGAACCACTTATGATCATTTAAACTCTTTATTACACGTTTCTAAGATTTATGTACCATTGTACAGTATCCAGCTTCAAAAAGAATCTAAAAACCCGTTTGTTTCAGAATTCCTATAAAGGAATTAGCGCTATATAAATCCATATTATTAAAACCGTATTTCCCTTTCAAACTTCTTTCAGAAAGGTTACACATTTTGTTTCGTTTTTAGAGAAGTTGTGTTGTGAAAATTGTTTCCTTCTCCTGACATCATGGCACCTTACACTACAAATATCAATATCCGGATTGCGATGCACCGAAGCTGCATTAGTTCAGGACAGCATTTTTATTCTTCTTTTATGGTTACAGTGCGTGACGGACTGACGTTGTGTCTTTTTACACTTATGTAGCGATAGTGGATTGTTTGGTGCAGTGTAGTGACCTGGCTTTTAGACACATGTCCCAACTGCCTTCACCTTATGACCTATTTGTTCCATCAAACTAATAATCAGTGATAACTAATATCTTGGCAAGGACATATTGACTACCATCTGTTTGAGTACTTGCATACACAACCACAATAGAACTATCTCTGGAACCAGAGTCTAAAAAATGAAAAGACAAGAAAAGAAAAGACGAGTCAAAAGTTTGTCATGGCATAAATAATGTATTGTCAGTCTTTTATAAATTAATTAACACGACGACATGAGATACAATGTGATTCAATTCATGTGGCTTACAGCAATGAACCACATAGTTTGAAACATATGGCCTTTATCTAAACTTCACCAGCGGCATTGGTCGATGAGAGACAAGAGTTTCATGAAGTTCCGAGAAAAGAATTAGTTCTTATACATTACGTTACAATTAAAAATTAAAGCATACTTTTAATAATTGGTTGTTCCTCTGTTTACAATATGTATCCTTTGGCACATTTATGTACTCAATATTCAGGACTGTTTCTTTGGTTAAATGTCTTGCAAAAGTACAAGATACACTAGATCTGACATAGGCCAATCCTTGAACTTCATTGACCCTGTTGTTATATGACTGGTGACCACTAACTCCATGTTATTCTGTGCTTCCACTAATTCAATTACAAGGCAGAGAGCATGGCAGAGTGCAACGTGTCCCATGGGTGACATATGGCTGGCTGGTGACTTTTGATGTATCCCAGGACAGCAATGGAAGTCCACTGAAAACTGCATTTGGTTCGAACATCAAATAAACAGCAATTTAGGATGACAATATACCCTGGACACATTCACACTCATTTTACTTCAGACGGCATCTATGAGTCAATAAATGGGATGCAAAGAGTGGCTGTTGATCAATAGAATGTTAGAGAGTATCAGAAAAAGACTTTAATAGTTTATGGTATCTGCATATCATCTTTTTTATATCTATAGTTATATTCGTTTTTCATGCGTTTTAGGCGCTACTATTTTACTAACAGGAGGGCCCTATTATTTCAAATTTCAAATAAGTGTATTTGTATTTGACAGGTTTTACCCTAATGAAGTTTATCTATCTTTCTATCTTTCTATCCGTCTATCTGACAGCAACAAGATGCAACATCATTGAAATGCAATAATTTAAATTATGTATATATAAGCAAACAAATAGAAACCTGATAAATGCGAAATGAGCATCAGTCTGTCTTCATCTTATTCAGCACTTTCTGACCTAATTCTGTTTTCAACGACAATATGATATTGGTGTGGTTGTCTGCGTGGATAATTCGGCAGCTTCAATGCAAACGGGTGATTTGCTAATTAAACAACGTAGTTTGATGCCTAACAAAAGCATCATCGTGACATTATATGCAACAACTCTGAATGCTCCTTCGTATCTATTCTTTACCTGTCTTATTGCAGAAAACTTAAATGTTGCATCAACTTGCCTTCAACATGCTAATTTTAGATACATCACAGACAGGCAACACTCATCATGAAATTGATCACCTGAGACATTAATTTTGAGCAGCTGCACCTAGTTTTCTCTATTCATTGGACTTATGTTTGACCATTTGCTCTGTACAAGAATATGTGGGCTAAAAGATCTAATTTTAAACAATCATCCAAAGTTACTTCTCAATAATGAATAGTATTTTATCATCTCACTGCCTGATGCTTTTGTTCTTCCAAGTCCTACCTCAGCATCACTTCTATGCTGAACTATAAAAACAGTTTTCCTTTATTGAATTGCTAAATTTCATAGTCTGCAAATGTAATATTGACACGGATCAACATCAGCTGAAATAAACACTAAAGAGCTTTAGTATTTATTGATTTGGGGGCTAAGTTCTGCTCCAGGAATGTTAATCTTCAGTGAATCAGCCAGCTGTCAGACAACTTCAAGCAGAATGTCCAAAGATACTATGAAATAGCAAACCAACAACCAGAGGCAGGCCACAGAAATGGTTTAATATTCTTCTTTTTTAAAAAAGTGTTATCAAATTATCTAAGCATTTCAGATAATGAAACGTCAAAATATCCAAATGTTCCCAACATTTCGTCTCTTTTGCAAACATGCAACATTACAAGACACAGATGTTTGCATGTTGAAAAGAAGCAGACAAGGTTCTTATAGATGTCTCAGCCTTTCTTCATTATGACGCACACACAACAATTACGAAGTTGGTGTTTAATGGCAAAATTACTTATTTCAAGTTGTTTAGGAGAGGCTGTGTAGGAATACAGAAGGTTGATTTAATGGTATTCCAGTGCAACTAAAAAAGCAGCTTTTTTTCATCAATTGTCATCAGCCAGTGTCTTGTTCTGTATGTGGCTGAACTTCAATGACCCTGTTTTTATCATGTTATGTTGTGCTTCCACTAATTCAATTGCAAGACAGACAGCATGGGCGAATACAACATGTCCCATGGGTGACATGTGGCTTGCTCGTTGACTTTGATGTATCCCAGAATGGCAATTGAAGTCCATTGAAAACTGCATTTGGTCAAACATCAAATAAACAGCAATTTGGGGCACGAGATGTGAAGATGACAATGTAACATAAATAGATGGTTGCTCTTTTCTCACTTTAGAAAGTAACTTTTAATGCACTTGGCCATATTAATCTGTTGGAAGTGTCATTTATTCTATTATAATAAATTATTAATTGAAAAAGCACATACTTTGGTTCTATTTTCTGCTTATATAGCGAGTTTCGTTTGCATTTTCAAAAAAATATCACTCATGAAGGAAATATGAAGTAAATCAAGGAACTACACCTTTAAATATCACCCATGTATAGATTTACAATAGACAATATAACATTTTGCAAGGAACTCAACATGCATTAAGATCTACTGAAGAAATATTTTCTGCCAAAATGATTAATAATGCTATTCTGTAAATATTTGAAATTCCCCATGGCAATATGGATTCTTAATGTAAATATGAAGGCATGCCAGACGGGCCAATCAACTCATATTAGAATGGAAAGAAAAACGATAATCTCAACCTAAACTAATAATATCAGACCAATTCAATGCCACTTTATGACAAGAATAAACTAGCCAAACAAAAGCCTTTGAGAATTAAAATCAATATTTTCTGAACTCGACTGGAAAATTCAAACAACTTAATTCTAACATGCGCTAAAAGAATAAACCATGATTCAAAAATGGTTATCTGATCTGTTTCATGGAGAATGTTTTTCGAATTTTAGTTTTATTTCTCAGGGTGTGGAATATTTACAGAGCTCTGAACTATTCCCCGTGAAAAAAAGGAGGGCCATTTCACATTAGTAAATTTGTGGCAGCCGCAGCACATGGAAAAGATGGAGTAGAAGCCCAAATGTGTTCCATTTGCTTGACCACTTTACAATATATTTATATACTTCCATGATGTGGAATCAAATCCTGGGCCTCAAAATTACAAGGATAGTATGCCAATTTTGCAAATGAGACACATGACATTGCAGTGGCGAAAAGATCATTAAACCAATGACCAATGTGGATCGTAACATTATTGAATCTTTAATTATTATCGTTTTCATAGCTGTGTGAGTGTGCGTCTTTTGAAAACCTCACCTGCAGTCAAACCATGACATCATCAGGTATCTGTGATTGTGATTGGTCGAAACTTCAACCTGTGACACTCATATTATCTTTGAATTCCCTAGACATTGTCAACCTCAGCACAATTACATTTTTCCAGGCTCCGAAATCTCTCGAGACTGGACAGACGTATTTTGGCATAAATGCAATAACCCCAAACATACAGAGGAACACACTATGTAATTCAAAGAGCATCTAATATGCCCTCAGCAGATTTCTGTTTATTGCAACAAGAGCGCGCAGTGGGCTTTAGTTGCCACAAAAAGTAGCAGGACGATAATTCAAATATCTTGCAGTTAGCTAGAAGACAAATCATATACATGTACATTCAATAAAAAACCCACTCCTGATGGGGCATAGCCAGTTCACTGAAACTAATAGTCTCCATAGTAGATGGAAGATTCAAGAATGCATGAACAAATGAAAAGCCATGAGTTAGTTACAACGGCATAGAAATTGAAGTTTCAAATGACATTGTCCTGCAGATTGTGGCTGTGCCATTTGCATATAAGTGCATTTCCTTTGTACTTTTAATTATCGGAAAAGAAAAATTATGTGCCAGCTTCAAAAAACCTATAATTATAAATATCACCCTGATCCAGATTTCAAATTGATAAAATATGATTTTGAAAGGAATTCAATATGCATTTAGAACTTCTTATTTTCCACCAAAATGTTTAGTAAAGCTTTGTTTCGAATGTTTGAATTCCCTGTGGCAAAATTCATTCTTAATGTTTGAATAAAAAGGCATGTCACATTTGACAACCAACTCACATTGGAATGGAAATGCAAACAATTCTCTTAACTGACAATATCGAACCGATACAAGGCAGCTTTATGACAAGAATAACCCTGCTAAACAAAGGCGTCAGAGAATTTGTAATCAATGTTTTTAAACATGGCCGGAAGATTTAAACAACATGATTCAGATGCTGAGAATAAACCATTATCCAGAAAATGTTAATTAATCTGTTTTATGAAGAACAAAAAAATAACATTTATTATTTAGATCATGGAAGAATTATACAGTTCACAAGCCTAGGATGACCCCAATGACTGGTTTATCAAGTGGTTGAGGTTGTAAGTCATTCATATAGCCTTAATGCATTCCAGTTTTCATTGATCTGATCATTCATTTTCACGTGGTTTTTCTTCTCAATTTGACAGGACGATGCATGAAGAACCACATTGTTTGGTTTGCGCAGTAATTATGGAAAATTGTATAATTTATCAAGAAGATCAGTAACTATATCCATGATGAGACATATCATATTTCGCTCTCTTTCAGCTGGTTGAAATTACCGCAAGTTTGCTTGTTCTTTCTTTACCAAAGGATTACACAGTTTAATATGAAGAAAATTGCCTCATGACAAGTGGGATTCACATATGCAAAGTCTCAGGGCACAAATGCCAGAAAATGCTCGGCAGTGCAGACAAAATATTGTTACCCCGAGCATTAGAGGAACACACAACATAATTCAAAAACCATCTAATATGCTCTCAGTAGATTTCTATTTAAATTGCAAAGGGGCGCAAAGGGTGCTTTGGGGACTTGAAGTGCAACAAAAAGTGTAGGATGATAATTCAGGATGTCCTGCAGATAGGCATAGAAGACAAATTGTATGTACATTGTACATACTATAATAAAAGCTACTCAAACTGGGGCATCTCCAGTCCACTGACAGCCATGAATAAGTTGTAACAGTATAGAAATGGAAATTCATATGTCCTCCAAATACCCTGAAAGACAAGCCAAACATGCAAGTAATACAATTAGAAATGCATGAATAATTATCACAATTATTTGTGTTCAGAAAAAATTATCAACCCATATACATAATGCAAATTGGATAGTGATTCTATTAATATGTTTCTAGGAGAACATGTTCGAAGATTATTGTCTTGTTGAGAGTCAGAAAAAAGAAGTCCATGGCTTGACATGGGGGCATATATCTACAAGGGTGGCTTGAAAAAAACTTTTATTGGAAACTCATTATGTAAAGAAAGTTGGTTATGGCCAAAAAATTGGTGCAAACAAAATTTTGCGAGATACGACTTGAGCAAATTTTTTAGACTGTTTTTACCTTCAGCGAACGAAGTTCGAAGAAGGTATTGTTATCACTTTGGTAAAATGTTGTCCGTCCGCCGGGCGGGCAGTCGGGCGTCCGGGCGGTCGGCGGATAGATAGTTTCCGGGCCAGAACTCGGGCCCTATTGCATGTACATAGATGAAATTTGGTACACATATAGCCCATATGGTCTAGTTGTGCCTTTTGATGGTCTGATTGATGGGTATTCTATAGTTTTTGAAATATTGAGAAAAAATAATAAAACAATTTTTTTTCATTTCTGGCCCAAAACTTGCCCAGTACTGCATGTACATGGATGACATTTCATACACATATCACCTATATGATGCTGTTGTGCCTTTTGATGGTGTGATTCATGGTCATTCTATACTTTTTGAAATATTGACAAAATATATTGTAATTATAATTTTTTGTTTCTGGACCAAAACTTAGCCTCTCTTGCATGTACCTGGATAAAAATTCATCCACATATTGCCTATAAAGATCTTTCACTGGTCTCATTGATAGGTAGTTTTAACTGTTTTTAAATATTTAGAAAAAATTTGAAAAATATAAATTAATATACTTCTTGGTTTTCGACCCACAGCTCATAACCTATTCCTTGTACATGTATGAAACTGCACCATAATGTGTGTAAATTTGTCTAGTTCAGCCTTTCTATGGTTTTACATACCCTGGCAGGCAGGAGGGCAGATGGTAGGGCAGCGGGTATAAAGATAATTTCAGGCCAAGATTTGGCCACGTTTGCATTATATAAATTTTGTCAACATCGCTTTTATGACTTTTAAAGATGTCTTTCATTGAAGGTTTGCTGCTGCGCAGCCTATGTTTTTATTTGGCCCGAGTCAGCTTCCTTGGTTTAAGATAGCTCAATGGCATTAAATCTTCCTTGAAGGCCATTTTGAGTATGAAACACCGTAAACAGGTCGCTCATATATAAGATATAGCCATTTCAGGGTAAATGTAGTCTATATATGTTTTTAACAGCTCAAATTTAGCAATTTTCTTTTAAAAACATAAGCGACCAGCCACTGTACCTAATGATGAACGGACAAATAATAACAGGGACTCCTTGACAGCGGCACAATATTGCCTTAGAGGAGTTCCTGTAGCTTATATATTTATGTTCGATGTAATATCCTAGACAAGAGCCTTTTCTCACGATCATATACACATGATTGTGAGACAAGCCTTAGTAGGGCCACAAATGAGACGAAATTACACAAAAATTTCAAAACATGACATTTCCTACACTGTCTGTAAAGTCCCTGTGCTTTACCAACCCTCAAACTCAACTTACCGCAATATTGAAGATGTTATCATTCATTTGGCACAATTCTGATGCTTGGATATTAACCGAGAAATCACAGAAAGTCAGCTTAAAAATTTGCAACCTCCTTTAAACTTGGCTCATTCTTGTCAACATTTTGAGGGCCTCATTGTCAGTTAAGGTCGCATAATATTAAGAGGATTATAAACTTTTTAGTGACCCAGAATGGAAAGCTGTTACATGTAGCTGCAATCAGCAGCTATATAACAGCTTTCCGTTCTGACTTGCAAGTTGTACTAGATCTGATTCCATGCCACAGCATCGAAAATAACTGATCGGTACAAATTGTTGAAACTACACTAAATGTTTAGTTAGATAGATAGATAGATAGATAGATAGATAGATAGATAGATAGATAGATAGATAGATAGATAGATAGATAGATAGATAGATAGATAGATAGATAGATAGATAGATAGATAGATAGATAGATTCAGAGATGGATTCATAGATGGATCCATAGATAGATAGAGAGATAATATCATTTATGTACTGTAACATGAATCAGTTTTTAAAATAAAAAGACATGCACATAAACATGATCAATCAATCAATAAACTAATATATTTCTGTTTCTCTCTCTCTACCCCTCTCCCATCTCTCTGTCTCTTGCTGTTTCTCTCTGTGTCTCTCTGCTAATCTGTCTGTCTCTCTTTCTGTCCATCGCTCTCTGTCTCTTTGTCTCTCTACCTATCTTTCTATCTATCTAACAAGCTGGCGAACATTCTGTAGCTTTTTAGAACTTTTTCAGATTCAGCCACAGGATGCGTTCTGAGATTGTCAAATGTGGTCTTGTTCAATTCCTGTTAAAAAGGGGTGGGGCCCATGTGAATGTCCACCAATGAAAGAGTATAATATTATTTATAGGCCTAATGATTGACAAGGGATTATGAGAGTGACTTCATTTGATATAGCCAAAATGTGCAAATGCTCTGATTTGTCAGTTATAATGTTAGATTAAAGTCCCCAAGGGCGTTGTTAATGTTTTCTTTTTTGTCAGCTTGGTTATTCAAATTACTAACAGTATCTTGGGGTTAGCATGTTGCTTGCTGTTTGCGTGTTTTTTCTTGGTTGGCTGGGCAATTCAAATCACTTAACACTTGTTATGATTATTATAAATCCCAGAATGCCTCAATTGTGTCAATTTAATCAACAAAGCCACCATTTTATGAAGAAGTTCTTGGAACCCACGATATGAAATTGATGGATTTTATTGAGTTAAAACGGGAATGCAAGACAGATTTTTTTGGACACATTGTCAAACAACATGTTCTAAAGGTAGGTCATCTTCTCAGAGCTTGACAGGCCAATTTACATCGTTTTAACAGGCCTAGAACTGCCGCAACGAATCTGATGCGCTAGTTTCGACCTGTATAGCAATAGGCATTCTGCTAGACTAGTAATATCCTATGGAATTGTTAAAATTGTATATATATGAGCTACAAATAAATCATCTGAATCATCTATTTCTCGGCTGATTAGCCAGGTTATGATTAATTTGATTGTTACATTGACTAATGTCATGAGTAAATTGACGAACTTAAGACTTATGTAATCAGTAAATTGACTAACTTAAGACTGATATAATTAGTAAATTTACTAACTTACAAATACTTTTTCCTAAGAGTTTAGTCACATGACAGAGTTGATTTGTCAAGTTCCACCTCTTGGCTGACTTATCAAATTAGTCAATTGATTAAATCTTGACTGACTATAGTGAGTCATGCATAACCAATTTTAACATTGTCACTTTGTTAACTTAATGAGTCATTTTGAATAAGTGTTCGGTAAAAAAGATTTTTAGTGCAGATCTAAGACCTCTTGTGTCGATAATCTGCATGTTCAGATCTTTTGAAACCATATTTCTCTTTCTAACCTCCTTTCAGAAAGGTTACACTTTTTTTTTTTTTTTTTTTAGAGAAATTGTGTTGTGAAATTGTTTACTTCTCTTTACATCATGGCAGCTTACACTACAAATATCAATATCTGGATTGCAATGCACCGAAGCTGAATTTGTTCTGGACAGCATTTTTATTCTTATTGCATTCTTATTTCATGATGGCAGTGTGTAGCGGTGTTTCTTTTTACACTTGTGTAGCAACAGTAGATTATTTGGTGCAGTATAGTGACCTGGATTATATACTACATATCCAAACAGGCCTTCACATAATGACCTAATTGTTCCATCAAAAAGATAATGAGTGAAAAATGGTATCTTGGCAAGGACATATTATTACAGATCTCACATTAGTGTGCCATGTTCTTTTCAACTGCCACAGTGCTCATGTGATGTCAGTATGAGCATATTGATGTCCTGGTAATATAATCACAGTTTCAGCTGTGTGACTTTGTACCTTGACTGATCAGATCATTATAAATCGACAAGATACTGCAAAAATGTTAGTTAGCCCTAATTATTCTGTTTGATGTTTTGAAAACACCCAAAAGTTTATAATCCCTGCTAGCATGCTTCAACTGAATAAACCATCATGCCTATAATTATTACATATATGAAAACAGATCAATCAGTTGTTATTCACACTTAGCCAGTAAGCCTTATGTGTTATTAGCTGTGTTGGAAACACTGGACAAACTGTTAAACACAAATAATCATAACAAACATTGTTAAGACACCAAACTGGACACACTTTATTCTGGCAATTTCAACTCTGTAAGTAACATTTTAAATTCAATAATAATTCTTAGTAAATATTCATTGCTGTGATTTAATTTGGAAATATGCACCATTTCATCTTATATTTTATATATATACATGTATGCTAAAAATACCTATATATGAATTGAATTATCTGCTAACTTTTGTGTTTAGAGTAATTCAAAATTATTTACTGGTAATTTTCTGTTTAGCCATATTTAATTTTCAAGTTGGTTGACCATTTTAATTTGTGAGATTTGATTGTGCTATATTTAGTTACTCTCTCAATTATAACCAGGTCGGTTATAGGATTTTATGTTCTGCTTTTGTTGCATTCTCTTATGCACTGTTATTAATAATTTTGTAGACCTGGAACTTTCCTGAACTTTACCAACTTTCCTGAACTTTAACAAATTTACCTGAAAACTTCAACATGTCATCTTGTCTGTATGTAAATTTCAAACTTATTTTACTTAAAATGATATGATAAATTTAATACAACTTTGATTATAAATCTTTCATTCATATTCATAGATTAATTAAATAAAATTTTCATGACTTTATTTAAACTTCATGCTTTTACTTTAATGAACTTTGATTATTTAATAACTTAGAAAACTTAGAAGTTTATAAATTATTTTGAACATTTTATTAATTTTATATATTTATTTTAAATGGTATATGGTTTATTTAAATTGATATGGTTCAATGATTACTACTTACTTACCTGTGTTTTATGATTTATTATTTATGTTTACTATTTTACTTAATTTTTTGTTTCCTATTTTTTAGGGAAGCTATCGTATCCTATCTTAGAAATAAAGGATTGATCGAGTTTCCAAAAATAGATGTTTGTCGTCTTTGCCCGACGCGTTAGCATTTGAAATGAATATTTGAGCTGTGGTCTCAAATGCTCACAGGGAGTGCCCAGATAGTGACGTCAGTATTGAGGTAATGACATCACCTCTGCATATATTCACATGGGACATGGCACACTTATATGAGATCTGTAATAACTACAATATGTTGAGTATGTGCATACACAACCACTATAGAACTATCTCTGGAACCAGAGTCTAAAAAATGAATATACAAGGAAAGAAAAGTATAGTCAAAAGTTTGTCATGGTATAAATGAGGTACTGCCAGTCTTTAATTAATTAACACAACTACATGAGATACAATGTAATTCAAATCATGTGGCTTACAGCAATGAACCATGTAGTTTGAAAGATATGGCCTTTATCTAAACTTCACTGGCTGCATTGGTCTATGACCGACAGAGTTTCATGAAGTACCATGAAAAAAATTAGTTCTTATACATTACGTTACAATTAAAAATTAAAGCATACTTTTAATAATTGGTTGTTCCTCTGTTTACAATATGTATCCTTTGAAACTTTGATGTACCCAATATTCAGGACTGTTTGTTTGGTTAAATGTCTTGCAAAAGTACAAGATTCACTAGATTTGACATAGGCCAATCCATGAACTTCATTGACCCTGTTGTTATATGACTGGTGACCACTAACTCCATGTTATGCTGTGCTTCCACTAATTCAATCACAAGACAGAGAGCATGGGAGAGTGCAACGTGTCCCATGGGTGACATATGGCTGGCTGGTGACTTTTGATGTATCCCAGGATGGCAATGGAAGTCCACTGAAAACTGCATTTGGTTAGAACATCAAATAAACAGCAATTTAGGATGACAGTATACACTGGAAATATTCACACTCTTTTTACTTTAGACGGAATCTATGAGTCAATAAATGGGATGCAAAGAGTGGCTGTTGATCAATAGAATGTTAGAGAGTATCAGAAAAAGACTTTAATAGTTTATGGTACCTGCATATCATCTTTTTTATATCTATAGTTATATTAGTTTTTCATGTGTTTAAGGCGCTACTATTTTACTAACAGGAGGGCCCTATTATTTCAAATTTCAAATAAGTATATTTGTATTTGACAGGTTTTACCCTAATGAAGTTTATCTATCTTTCTATCCGTCTATCTGACAGCAACAAGATGCAACATCATTGAAATGCAATAATTTAAATTATGTATATATAAGCAAACTAATAGAAACCTGATAAATGCGAAATGAGCATCAGTCTGTCTTCATCTTATTCAGCACTTTCTGACCTAATTCTGTTTTCAACGACAATATGATATTGGTGTGGTTGTATGGGTGCATAATTCGGCAGCTACAATGCAAACGGGTGATTTGCTAATTAAACAACGTAGTTTGATGCCTAACAAAAGCATTATCGTGGCATTATATGCTACAACTCTGAATGCTCCTTTGTATCTATTCTTTACCTGTCCTATTGCAGAAAACTTAAATGTTGCATCAACTTGCCTTCAACATGCTAATTGTAATATTGACACGGATCAGCATCAGCTGAAATAAACACTAAAGAGCTTTAGTATTTATTGATTTGGGGGCAAAGTTCTGCACCAGGAATGTTAATCTTCAGTGAATCAGCCAGCTGTCAGACAACTTCAAGCAGAATGTCCAAAGATGCTATGAAATAGCAAACCAACAACCAGAGGCAGGCCACAGAAATGGTTTAATATTTTTCTTAAAAGAAAATGTGTTCTCAAATTAACTACGCATTTCAGATAATGAAACGTCAAAATGTCCATATGTTCCAAACATTTCGTCTCTTTTGCAAACATGCAACATTACAAGGTACAGATGTTTGCATGTTGAAAAGAAGCAGACAAGGTTCTTATAGATGCCTCAGCCTTTCTTCATTGTGACACTCACACAACAATTACGAAGTTGGTGTTTACAGTCCTTGTCATACTTACGTGGAATCTCAAGTTTTTTTTCTATGCCGTTGAACTGTGATGTCAGGGATGACTCTATTCTAGCATTGCAATATATGTAAATTAACTCCAAGCTGTGATGTCATTTCAAACTGGGTCAGATTCCCCAGCTTCTAGCCAATGTTGATCCTCCTGAACTGAGCGTCACAGTTTCAACACAGTGTCAGAGTAAGAGTTTTATCAGGGATAGCCCCTACAACTACGTCATCACAGCTTGATAGCCAATGGGCTGACCGTAAACTACGTCATCACAGTTCAAACATTGATATATTGAAGGAAGCATTACATTTTTGATCCCAATGATTTATCACAGCAATCACCAGTCTAATCCTACCAAATGGCAGCTTGGTGAGCATTCACAGTAGACAACTGTTGTAATCCCCACAGAGTTGTTTGATAAATCTACAGACTTGCTAACTTAAAACTTTAAACTTTGAGGGAAGTTGGTATAAATAGAAGGCTTTGACAATTTGTTTGTAAACACATGGCTTATGTTATGTATATTTGTTCTGGCAGCCCATTGGCTGTGATGTCAAACTTGCATGGGTTTTCCCAGACCCAATTTTAACTCTGCCACTGAGTTGAAACTGTGATGCTCAGTTTGGCGGATTCGCATTGGTTAGAAGCTGGGGAATCTGACCCAGTTTGAAATGACATCACAGCTTGTAGTTAATTTACATATATTGCAATGCTAGAATAGAGTCATCTCTGACATCACAGTTCAACAGCATAGAAAAAAAACTTGAGATTCCATGTAAATATGACAAGGACTGTAATGACAAGATTACTAATTTCAAATTGTTCAGGAGAGGCTGTGTAGGGATATAGAAGGTAAATGTAATGGTATTCCAGTGCAACTAAAAGGGAAGCTTTTTTTTCATCAATTGTCATTAGCCAGTGTCTTGCTCTATATATGCTGAACTTTATTGACCCTGTTTTTATCATCTTATGCTGTGCTTCCGCTAATTCAATTGCAAGACAGACAGTATTGGCCAGTGCAACATGTCCCATGGGTGACATGCGGCTTGCTCGTTGACTTTTGATGTATCCCAGAATGGCAATGAAAGTCCATTGAAAACTGCATTTGGTAGAACATCAAATAAACAGCAATTTGGGGCACGACATGTGAAGATGACAATGTAAAATAAATAGATGGTTGCTCTTTTCTCACTTTAGAGAGTTACTTTTAATACACTTGGCCATATTAATCTGTTAGAAGTGTCATTTATTCTATTATAATAAATTATTAATTGAAAAAGCAAATACTTTGGTTTCATTTTCTACTTAAATACAGTGCTGCCTGAAAGTAACCCTTCCCTATGAAATAACATTCGGCTTGTGCTTCACTTTCTTATCAAAGACTTTGACCCATACCTAACTCCGACTATTGCAAAGAAATTGGCTGCCATTGTCATCCTACATGCTTCACATATCGGCCTTTATGACCCAATATGTTTTCCTCTCATTGGAAGAGAATTGGTGCTTCTGCAGGAAGTTTGGTTAAGGGAGTTTAGCATTGATGCAATGGCACAATGTCATGCTTTTCACTTATTTACAGGTGGCACTGTAGTGAGTTTCGTTTGTATTTTCAAAAAAATATCACTTATGAAGGAAATATATGCAGTAGCTATCAAGGAACTGGATTAGATTTACAATTGACAATAAAACATTTTGCAAGGAACTCAACATGCATTAAGATCTACTGAAGAAATGTCTTCTACCAAAATGTTTAATAATGCTATTATGTAAATGTTTGAAATTCCCCCATGGCAATATGGATTCTTAATGTAAATATGAAGGCATGTCAGATGGGCCAATCAACTCATATTAGAATGGAAACTAAAACGATAATCTCAACCTAAACTAATAATATCAGACCATTTCAATGCCACTTTATGACAAGAATAAACCAGCCAAACAAAAGCCATAGAGAAATAAAAATCAATATTTACTTTAACTCGACTGGAAAATTCAAACAACTTAATTCTCACATGCACTAAACAGTCTGGGAAATTACCAGCATATGAGGACAATTGCTATTCCAGCCAAGTCCTGGCCCTGACAGGATGATTGAGTGTGTGGGGTTGATCAGTTAGGTCTCAGAAGAAAGTCTGATCTCTTTGCAGCCATCCTCACCACAAAGCACCATGTCAGTTGCGGGACTTAATTCTATCCAATTTCACGAAATACTGCAAAGTCATCAGCAGCTGATGACAAATTCCTAATTTCTCTGGAGCCTTCGGGTTCTTTTCCTCATTATGTAATGGATAGGTCTGCCAAAATTCATAGTGTTAGTTGACACTGTGATACAACTTTATACCAAGTTTGGAAGTGATAGTTGCAGTAGTTCTTTTTAAATAGCCAGTCAAAGATGATTTTGAGCCCTGCAAAAGTCATGGCTAGGCCATGACACTGTGAGAGTGTCATGGGAGGGTGATGATAGTGCTAGGGTGATTGTCATGTGGGGCTGAGGACATTGATTGTCATCAGCTGGTGATAATTTCCCTTACTGCTAAAAGAATAAACCATGATTCAAAAATGGTTATCTGATCTGTTTTATGGAGAACGTGTTTAGAAATTTACTTTCATTTCTCATGGTGTGGAAGATTTACAGAACTCTGAACTATTCCTCATGAAAAAAGGGAGGGCCATTTCGCCTTAATAAAACTTGTGGCAGCACATAGAAAGATATGGTTGAAGCCTGTGTTCCATTTGCTTGACCATTTAGCAATATCACTATCACCAGGTGGCTGACTGACAGTATCTTGATGTAGTATATATATGTAATAGCACATTGGGACAGTCATGATCACGACTCACAATTGCTCTCTGTCTACATAAGGGTAGGTGCATTCTAGATTTAAACTCAATGGTATTAGTGATATTCATGCAAACTTCTGAGTTGCTCAGAGTTTTCAACATTGAGCAAAATTAGTAGATGTTAAAAGCATCCCAATGCGCCCCGGTTCCCCCTACTTCAAAACATTCAATAACAATAATGATTGTAATATTCCATTCAAAAACTGACCCAGCTTTCAGAGATCACTCTGGAAGTAAAGCTTTCTTTGCCTTGATCATAGCTTCTTGGGTTGAAAGACTGTATGATGGGACGAATGAGACACTACTTTCGAAGAAAAACAGAAATCTTCCTTTTTATATCTTTGAATTCCCTGGAAATTGTCAACCTCAGCACAATTACATTTTTTCCTGGCTCCAAAATCCCTCGAGACTGGACATACAAATTTTTGACACAAGGCAATAACCCCAAATATACAGAGGAACACACTATGTAATTCAAAGAGCATCCAATAAGCCCTCAGAAGATTTCTGTTTATTGCAAAAGAGAACACAGTGAGCTTAAGGTGCCACAAAAAATAGCATGATGATAATTCAAATGTCTTGCAGTTAGCTACAAGACAAATCATCTATGTACATACAATAATGAAACCCACTCCAAATGCAGGGGCGGGTCCAGAAAATGTTGGACGGGGGGGGGGGGTTACGAATGAAAATGTACCAAAAATACTCGGAATCTTTTTTTTTACATTGATATGTACAGGTCAAAGGGGGGGGGGGGGTGTTGAACCCCCTAAACCCCCTCCTACATGTAAGAGTGTGGTTCAAGAGCAAGAACTATGATCAGGCCATTACGAGCAATGGCTTTCAGAAAGCCCTAGTCCAAAGTTGGGTGGCACACAAATTAACATTTTGATTATTCATTTCTCAGTCAAATTTCACTGGTCCAAAGCTTTTTTCAGGTAGTCAGGACGATCGGATGTCCACTATTTTGCACGCTGGATCAGGCTCAACCTTGCAACTGCATGTAGATGCAATGTTAGCATGACTTTAAATACCTTTTCAGAAAGAAGTGATAACTCCAGTTAAGAGAAGTTACTCCAAATAGATTATGTTAAGGTTTACACTGTGCCACAAAGTCCTTTTCATTTCCTTGTAGTGGCAGATACAGGGGGGCTAGAAAATGCTCGGAACCCCCGTAGACAACTCAGTCTTGATCCGCCACAGGTTTATTCTCATGGAACGTGCATGTGGTTTCTTTATGATACCATAATTTTATAGAGACGTTATTCTTTATAAGAATATATTTTGGTCAAAAGTTGGGGGGCTATCACTCCCCCCCCCCCCCTGGAGCCGCCACTGGATGAGACCCATCTTTCAAAGAAAAATTATTTAATGCTGTTTTTTCTTTATGATATTTGAATTCCCTGGACATTGTCAACCTCTGCGCATTCACATTTTTCTCTGTCCCCAAAATCTCTTGAGGCTGTGCAGACAATATTTTATTACCCCGAGCATCAGAGGAACACACAATGTAATTCAAAAACCATCTAATATGCTCTCAGCAGATTTCTATTTAAATTGCGCAGGGTCGAAAAGGGAGCTTTGGGGACTTGAAGTGGGACAAAAAGTGTAGGACGGTAATTCAGGATGTCTTGCAGATGGGCATAGAAGACAAATCATATGTACATAGTACATACTAAAATAAAAGCCACTCGGACTGGGGCATTTCCATTCCACTGAAAGCCACGAATGAGTTGTGACAGTATAGAAATGGAAATTAATATGTCCTTCAAATTACCCAAAAGACAAACCAAACATGCATGTGATATAATTAGAAATGCATGAATAACTAAAACAATTATTTTTGTCCAGAGAACATTATCAACCAACATACACAAACCAAAATGCAGAGTGAGACTATTAATATATTTCGAGGAGAACATGTTCAAAGATTGTTGTTTCTTGATGAGAGTGAGAGAAAAGAAGTCCATGGCTTCACATTGGCTCATAGGCCTATATATCTACATGTGTATTTTATGCATAGTAACCTTTGACTAATACATGTATGTTATGATTTTTAAACCCATTACATTTTGAATAAGTTATTTAAACGGAGTGAATGTCTATAAATTGACAAAATATGGATCCCTCTCATGTACGGTCACGCACATCATGAGGAATATATGGCAACTTCCAAGTCTGTAGACTCCTACAGGATAACTTTCTTATCCCAGCAAGGAAAAGGCCTCATTAAAACTTAAGATTACTTTCTCTAAAATTAAGCGTCTGATTTCAAACAGGCAGACTGTCTTCATAGAGTCGTGCTATGAAACAGAGCTTATTAATCCATCTGCTGTACTATTTGTAATGTAGGTCAAGGCTACACTAATCTGCACATCATTGTGGCAGTGCATTTTTAATTTAAAAAGTAATTGGTATAAAAAGAAGATCAGAAAAGGAGCCACAGTTAGGGGGAACGGGGGCACATTGGGACGCGGGGCACTGTGGGACGGTGGGGTTTTCTTGGATCCTGGCAAGGTATAGGATATGGTAGTGCCATCATATCTTGTAATTTCACATCCTGATGTTTCCATGGTTTTATTGACAAATTACAGCCACATGCAGAAGTATGGCAAGCAAAAGTTTGTTTTCCTGCTACTAAAGTAAATATGGACGGGCTCAATAGGAACCATTCTGTAGACAAACCATGAGCAATGAGGCTTTCTCAGTGCTTGTATGAATGTAATATATCGTAACGAACAGTTATGAATTGCTATCGTGATAAACACACTCACTGGTGTCCGAGAAATTAGCATTTTGGTGTAAAAGTCATATCGGGGCTCATTGGGACAGTGAATTCGGGCACATTGGGACGCACTTAATATGGCAGAATTTAAGTGTCCAAGGCAGCTGAATGACCTGGGACAGCACACAACAGGTGTTCAGGCCACAGTGAATAGAGGTATAGTGGATTACCATGCTCTGTGAACAAATTAGTCGCAAAGCACTGCGTGTTATTTACATAGATGTCCGCACCCAGGACAGTTTATGTTAAATGTCTAAAACTGTTAAAAGTTATGAACTATTGGCACTACAAGGTGTTAATGCACTGTATATTGTCTTACGCACTACTTATGTGTGATATCTATTGCACATGGAGTGTTAAAATGATTTTTTAATTGATGTCCCAATGTGCCCCGGCTGTGCTCGCCGGGGCACATTCTAGTTCACTATGCCTTGCATTCAAGCTCAATAGTATTGGTGATATTCATGCAAACTTCTGAGTTCTTGAGTGCTTTCAGCATTGAGCAAAATTAGTAGACGTTAAAAGACTTATGATGTACTCACTACGAGTACGAGTACTTTAGCAATGTACTCGAGTACGAGTACGAGTACTGTACTCATGATTTGGCATGAGTACCGAGTACATGCGAGTACTTGGAAAAATGTACTCGAGTACACGAGTACATGTGTACTCGTGCCCAACCCTGATAATTAATATTGCAGACATGTATGACCAACATCCACATTTAAATGTATGATATAATTATTTTCTTGTTCAAATAACACCCATTATCCCATGTCTAGCCAACTTTTGTCCCTCATACTGAGCTTTTCCCTGGTCAATACAGATTGAGAAAGGGAAATACAACAGAAAGAAAAAGGGATATATTTAGTTCAACCAATCAAATTCCTTTGACTAATTAGCCAGCAGGGATATACTGAAAGATAATAAGATCAACAGGGATATACTGGAACTGACCAATCAAAAGACAACAGTGCCCCTATATATCATGCCTATTAGCATGTAGATACCAGCATATTTGCTGATTGTTGTGATTTAAGGCAATTAAGTGCTGCCAATTAGGAGTATTGATTTTTTTTGTAGCACAGCTGCATTCACATTGAGTGCTTCAAACCGTTTTACATTGATATAAAATTAAAGTATTTGAAAAAAAAAGACATGGGATAAAAAGGTTATACCATGGGTGGAGGCAGTATATCCCTTGATATAACCTCATATTCCGTTTTTTCTATGCAGCTAATAATATTCGCGCAGCGAAACGGCCGAAGGCCGTTTCGCGAAGCGAAACTTAGCACAAGAAAGGTTTCAAAAATCTGTGCAGTGATGGTCTCAACATCAATGGTCGACAGCAGGAAATTAGGTCAAGTGGGACCAGCTTCTTATCAATGATTTAGTTTCGAATTTAACAAACATGACATATTCATATTCAAAAGTGTCTTAAAAATTCAATTTTATCCATTAATATTCCCTGTATCTATTATTTTTATGGAATAGTTAATTATAAGCGTTGACAAGCTGAATTAAATTAAAACATGTGATTCATTTCATTTCAAAACAGACAACAAGAAAACATAACAAAGTTAAGGTTACATAATCTTTGTCAACTGATGATTATGTAACAGTGAGCAATTAATCTACATGCAGATCATGTTATTGTTTTTGTTATATCACTATTATGTAATATCAACAATCTAGCATAGACTTAAATTTGGCAGCTTTCAGTGTTGTCTTCCTTTTTAGTAAGTTTTCACAATTTAGCTGATTAACTATCAATTCTATTTATTCTTAATCCTATTTATTTGCTATCTATCTATCTATCTATCTATCTATCTATCTATCTATCTATCTATCTATCTATCTTTCTATATATTGTATTTTTTATCTATTTATCTTTCTAATAGTTTCTAGTCTTAATTTCTATTTTTCTATATATCCGTCTTTCAATTTTTTTTGAAACAGCAACATAACCGCCTTTTGAATATGAAGTAAATTTAATGAAAGTTATGGTAAAACCATAAGTCCTAAAAAAACTTTTTAAGAGCTGCGCGAATTTCATGGCTGTGCCATTTACATATTATTATGTTGGATTGTTGGTCTATGTTTTGAGTAGTATCTAGTTATTCCAGACCATTGCCTGGTCAACTCTTCACATGCTATGTTGGCTGCTATCCTTGTTAGCCTGGCTAATTCAATTACAAGACAGAGTGCGTGAGAGTGCATCATGTCCCTTGGGTGGCATATAGTGAGTTTTGATGTGTCCCTTGAAGCTCAGGTCATCATCACATGCCATCTTTTACCACCCAACAACCTAAAGATACAGTAATTTAGGACTGACGACGTCACTCTTAATGCGTGTGGTTCATTTCAGACTACTATATATGCACAAGATCCATTAGACACTCACTGCCCTTAAAACAGGCAAGACATTAGTGGTTCCGTACAAACTCCTTTTGGATATCAACAAGATACTTATACCATTGGAAAAGCTGGTATCTAACTGACAATTAGACACCTCTGTATCTTTGTCTCCCTCCGGTCGGGATCAAAACTGACAAAAATGCATGTTAGAACCTTCCCAATAGGTGTCTAACTAATACCAAATTGATCGGGAATGACAATTTCCGTGCCTTTTTCATATTCTGTGCTTTCACTCTCATGTGATTTTCGAACAAAAAATATCCAGAGGTACATTTTTTTGTAAAAATGGACCTTCTACGGTCTCGCAGGTTGTTTCAAAAAAGTCATTCGGTTTCAAAACTCTTCAAAGGATGTTGAAAATGTGTTTATTAATATTAGGGTAAAAGTGGGTAATATCACGCATGTGGGTAATATCACGCACTCAACTTAATGGGTATTTAGGGAACAGCCATGGAAGAAATCACCAATGTTTTAGGTGAAAAAATGTGCATGTGAAACATGTGACTTCACCTGATAAACTCCCATGCTTGTATCTTCTACTGACAAAATTGCAAATAGGTTTCAAGCAACTTATGTGTTTTCTGTCAATATTTACACCTGTTTGATACAATTACCAAAATCTAAAAGATATATAATTGCGCCTGCTGTTTAAGTAATGTACTCAATGGAGACCTATGATGTTTGAAAGGCATAACATAGGATTTCAAAAAATTATTACACAGAATGTTAGCATTGGTGAAGACCCTGGTAATCACATAAATGTCAGGAGTACAGACTAGGGGTAATATCACTCATGTTCAGAGGGTAATACCACGCATTTTTGGGGTAATATCACGCATTTTAGGGGTAATACCACGCATTTTGAGGGTAATATGACGCATCTTTTTGAAGATCCATGCAGCCAAAATTTAAAAAATACCTCCAACCTTCAATTCAGTCGAGGCCTCCAATGGCTTCTACCAGCCCACTGCACTTTGTTATTTTGTTAGTTTGAGCATGGATTTATGGTAAGTGATAAGCTGCAGACACTTACTACATTTTCCTTATATAAATAATTGATTTAAAGTCTTACATTTTTGACATGCAAGATTTATGGAAAAACTGCATTTTTACTGATCTTCATGACTATGGAAAACTAACTGTATTTAATCACAATCAACTCTGATGTATTTGATTAGATGAAGAAGGTCTTCAGCTATCGGACACCAAATACTGTGATACTGGGTAATAAAACGGCTTACTTAGGGATATTTAAAGTCTCGGACAAGGAAGCCCCCCCCCCCCCCCCCAGACAACTGTCTTTTCAATTTAAGGGAAATGTTGGGAGTTGTGTTGTATGTGAAGTGAATTTTTATTTCCACATTCTCTGCAAAATCCCCCGTCCTTTCTGGCATTGAATGTCCTTAAAAACTAAAACAAAATTTGATCATTTCACACAAATTGCCCTAACTTTTTTGAAGTTCCCTAAGATTCTCCAAAGATTCCCATGTATCTTAGGTCCTTGCATTCCCCTAGTGGGTAACCTATCTGGATAAAACTTCCCTAAAGTGTCCAGAAAACTAATTATATATATTTTTGAAATGTCGTTGAATTACAGGGCCGTAGTCTGCCCCCTCCCCCAAGAATGTTCTGGAACAGTCTTTGCCCCCCCCCCTCTGCTAAGGGTATTAGGCCTATTTGGAGGGATTAAAAACTTTATTCTTCAATACAATATTTCCATACCTTCATAAGTTTAAGATAGATAGATAGATAGATAGACATAGATAGATAGATAGATAGATAGATAGATAGATAGAAAGATAGATAGATAGATAGATAGATAGATAGATAGATAGATAGATAGATAGATAGATAGATAGATAGATAGATAGACAGATAGATAGATAGGCGTAGGACAGGTGATCTGTTTGAGGAGCAGTCCATCATTAATTGGGGCTATGTGACCGAATTTTTCAGATCTTTGCCCTAATTCCTTCATTTTACTGGACTGTCATATTTTTAGGAGGGAAGCTACCCCCTCGTTTCAACACCTAGATATAGGTCTATATATAGCTAAATAGATAGACAATAGATAGCCAGATAGACAGCCAGATAGATAGACAGACAGCTTGACAGGAACACGGACTGACAGATAGACAATTGATTGATACATGGCTGGATTGAAGAATACATGGGCAGGAGATCAATCTGAGTCATAATAGCTCAACCTGCGTCATATAACACCCACTGCTGCGTGGTATTAAACAGAAGTGCGTGATATTACCCACAGAAAAGGCAAAATGACCCTAATTGTTTAAACTATGTGTCAATTGCTCCAAGAAACTGGCGGTCAATGGAATATGATATTTTCTTGACCTCTGAGTTCAATATCAGTCAAAAGCTTTACTTTTGGCCATGCTAGGCATGATACTTGAGGCCTGGTACCCATATAAAAACAATGAAGTGTAATATCACGCACTAGGTGCGTGATATTACCCACTTTTACCCTACAGTTGAAGAATGACAAATACTTACATTATGACATCAATGACCTGACAAAAGGCCCTATCTATTGAATTGGAATTAACTTTCAATTAGCCATTGAATAAATTGTGAGGTCATTGATGAGTGATGTTAGTCAGTAGGTGATTTGCTTTATTTGCATTGAAAGTATGGGGATGTGACCTCATAAATTACTAATGAGTCATACAGAATGGCAGGGAGGGATATGACCTCACAAGGAACAAGTCAGTGCAATTCTGAAAGCATTTGACATTTATGGGCTGAAATATCTGACTGACAACAGTCTGCTGTGCACCTTAATAGGCATTTCATAGGCGTATTGGAGAGGGGGCAGGTGCTTTGAGAAAAGGCCCAAATTCGTGCAAGGATGCTAAAACTTTGGGCTGATGATCAAATAATTATTATTGAAAATCAGTGGTTTTCAAGCAAGTTAATATGACATGGTACAAATTTGGATCATGAAATTCTGACAATTGTATCACTCCCCCTAAAATGCACTTTTTTGGAAAAAGTTAGTCCACATTTACTGCATGCAAGTGGGGAATCTTCTTATTGCCAAGCGCAAATGTTGATACAAAGGCAAAGTACATGTGACAACTAACATCCAAATTTAACCCTGTGTTGTCCTTGTATGTTACGACGGAATCTGACAGTGCTAACAAAAAGCACTGTGATAAACATACCAGGGCAGAAAATATTGCCATATTGTGCACCGACCTTGCATGGCCTCCTCATGCATGTGTATATACTATATAGACATGAATGATCATTTATGAAAAAGTACTCTTACTTTTATATATTACAACTGCAATTTTCAGGATATCAAACTACAGATGCAAAGGTCTGTGCAAGGCAGAAACCTTCCTTCTCACCATGACAAAGCGATTGCCAAACTGGAGAAGGATATGGGTATATGGCATGGGAACCTCGCTAATGTTCCCGCAATGGTTGCTGCTTAACGGCTACCCTGAGTTGCATCTTATACAACCGAACTATGAATTGTCTGACCATAATACATGATAATAAATATGCATAACATCAATAAAAATTCACGTCCAACCCAACAAGAGAACATAGGCGTATTTCGCAGGAGGTCGATGGGGCTGCAGCCCCCCTCCCTGGCATCAGGGCAAATGGCATATATCAGGGCAAATCCTGACCAATCAGGGCAGATCCACTGCCCTGGTCACATCCGCCCCATGTTAAAATTTCAGGGCAAAATAATGACAGCCCCCCCGCGAAACGCCTGTCCCGTACGCCTATGCAAGAGAAGTTAGCAACTTGGTACAGGATAACTTTCACCATCGCATTGATTAGTCATTATCAAGTGAAGGCCATTCGATTTGCCATAACTGATCTTAAAGTAAAAATCAGGTGCACAAAGCACAATGAGCACTTTTGTTTGGTCGTCACCAACAAACAGTATAAGTCTCTCTTGAATGTAGATTGTCAATCTCCGGATTCATTAAGATTGATGAATTTACCTCTTGAGATTTGAAGCTTTTAAGCAGAATTTTCGACAATGTCACATCGTCTTCCTCCGTGTTTGTGATACCTCGGAACCACAACACAAACACTGAGGAATACGAAGTGACATTGTCGAAAATTCTGCTTAAGAAACTTCAAATCTCCTGAAGGTACATTCATCAATAGTATTAGTCTCCTTTAACAAAATTAACATGTTGAAAGTATTGGTATGAAAATTAAAAATCATCAGTATAATGACCCATGAAGTGGCATTTTCACTGTGCAACACTCCACTCATTTTGCATAACAAATTTACAGACTGTAATTAATGCCTTGAAATTATCTGAAGAGTTCTTCATTTGAAGACCACAAAAGCCAATGAAAATGTCAAAGTCAGTTAAATAAAAACAGTACTTTAACCAATTCATTTCGAGATGTACTCGGAAATGTTTTCCGGGGGGGGGGGGGAAGACACCGAAGCAAAATTACTCTACTTTTTCTTATTCAGTTGAATTATTTATTGGAGTCTCGATCGTAAATATCAGTGTTTACTTAAATTTTAGCGGTAAATTTGGATCAATTAATACTGCATTAGACAAATGTCAAGTGCTTACAGAATTGAACTGAAATGCTCCTTGTGAGGACACGTCCGTATCCATGCAAGCCATGTTATATTCTATGACTCATAAGTGATTTGTGAGGTCATAGCCTATACTTGCAATGCTATCATGGCAAGCCATTTGAATAGTCACACCACTCTTCAATGAGGTCACAAGTTGCTCAGTGACAAATCGACACCTCATTTCAATGTATTTACTAGGGCTTGCTGTAAGGTCACTGATGTCCAATTGCAGCAGAATGTACTCGTCATTTGTTTACTTTAACAAAAGTAAAAGGATTTAGCAAGTGGAATACAAAAGAAAATGCAAGCACAGGAAGCAAAATGATAATCAACTGAATTCGACATTAGCTTGAGTGCTAAGCCTAGTTAGTCCACAGATCAATACTGTATATCTTTCTAGTAATACGTGAAATATATGTGTTGTTTGCCAATAATCATAACTTAGTACAACTCAATTAGAAGTTCTGATTCTTTATTTGAAGTTCTGATTCTTTATTTGCTGGAATAGCCTCAGAGCCCCACTTAAATTACACAGTAATGCAGATGGAAATGATGTGCTGTTCTTGACAATTGTGTAAGATCTGCTATATTGCTATTGGTATATTAATAATTTTGCTTTCAGGGCAGGACACACACAGACATGGAATTTCATTGTGATTCAATTGCATTGTTTATGAATACATTATTCACATGTTTGTTATGCCTCTGAATCACATTAATCATTCATTTATTGTTTCCGTCTAAGATAAATGTCAGTCCGCATAGGGAGACACTTTGACTATACAAAGGAGCAGTGGCGTATGTATATCAATAAGTGAGGCCTGCTTAAAACAAAAGTACATTATGTGCAGAGTGAGAAATCCAAAGAAAATTGTAGCAGGTGTCTCCCTGCTCAAGACCTATAGAACTTTACGCCATTTCAATAGACAGGTGTGTAGATCTTGGGGGGGATGGGGGGATGCATCCCCGCTAGGATGAACCTGGGGGGATGATCATATGATTATACCCCCCCCCCCCTAGAATTTCAAATTATTACCACAAGGTGTTGACAATAATTATCAGTTCATATCTAGCAATTTCTTCAATGATACCCGACGGGTACTTCTTTTTGATGGGTATTACCCGTTGCCTCTTATGTGGAAAATACAAAGTCTCAGAACTAATCTTGGATAATCCAAAATATATTGACTTTTGAGCCCTAAAGTGGTCGCCGAAATACATCACTGCACGACTTTCGGTCCGTTAGGCCTCAAGCAGAATTTGAGTTCGCCAAAATCATCCCCCGCCACAAATATGAAAAATCTACGCCCCTGGCAATAAAGTTTGGTATACACATAATATGATCAATAAAACAATGACTGCACACATGTTTGTGAAGTTGTAAGATCAATAAGATATTCATTTCAATGTCACTTCCAAGATGAACGAGGCAATATGGACCAGAACACTCAAATTTTGTCTCCTACTCCTTCTCTTAAATTTGTGTGACCGGACCTTGGCGTCTTCTGATGTCAATGTGACAAAGTTTGCCGGCATCAGTCAAGACGATTTCAATGCTCTACCGAAAGTGCAATGCAAGGCAGCTGAAATCCACCCAGAGCGGCCAGCGCAGTCATGCATCTCTGAGAACTTCCCCAAGGAGGTCTTCGTTGTTGGCTACAATGACACGGCATGTTACCTTTGTTATATAAACTCATCCCATTCCAAGGTGCATCTCAAAGATTTGACGAAGATGGACTGGTTCGCTCGCCTAGGTAGGTTTCATAAGTTTAGGATTGGGAAGAAAATAATGTTCAATCAAATAACTAATTCGTAGAAAATTAATAATGTGCATAATGCATACGTATATATATATGTTTTTTGCCCCTGTTTGTAAATTGTAAACATTGCTTTGAAAGTTTGAAATATAACAATTGTCTCTTTCAGGGCCTGGAGATGATGCAATGAAAACCAACCTTGGAACTTATGTGAAACACGACAATTACACTGACCTGATCTACCCCCAAGCGCAATCTCTGTGTAGAATATCTGGAGCTCAAATTGTGGCTTTCGAATCTAAACTGGAATATGAAATCCTGAAGCCTCATCTACTTGGACCTGTTCCTGCCGTACAGTACTGGCTCAATGCAAATGACCGAAGACAAGATGGTAAGTTATACTTCTTTTTGATGGTAAATGTGTACATGTACTTATCCCAACATCACAGCTAATAAGTTTGACAAATATTTGGACAAATCTAGCTGATTGATTCATCAAAACCTAAAACGAGCTCTAGTGATGACAAAATAAATTACTTTATTAAACATCAGTTAGCAGACCACTGGCAAATACAGTACACTCTAAAAAGTTTTTTTGAAAAACCATTTTGAATCTAAAAAACCAATTTTGTCCCTACATTTTTTAGAGTGTAGCAGATGAAGGTCTCGACCACATCAGTATTTTGTCAATATCAGGGCAAATAGGTGTTGAACTGGCAACAATCGATAGGGGACCGTTTAGAATTTATGACTTAGCGGGGGTGGGAGTTTTGCCCAAGGGGTACTAACTTTTCACATGTGTATCAAGGGGGGAACTAATTTTTGACAACATGTCCAAGGGGGGGTGAGAAATTTTAACAAAACAAACATGTTATAAAACGCGCATACACTACGTTTAACCACACATTTTTATGCGCAAAGGTCCACGAATCTGTACACGAGACTGTCCAGTGTCCAAGGGGCATACATGTATGTATAACAGTATATGTATGTATTGCTTTGCATGTGGGGGGGGCCGGGGGGTACTAAAAATATACACAAAACCTGAGGGTGGGGTACTAAGAATCTGCATAGAACTCAAGGGGGGGGGTAATCAATTTTTGACGGGAAGTTCTGGCAAAACTCCCATCCCTTCAGTAGGGTGATGCAAAAAGTGAAGTTTTGAAATGTTAATGGGGCACCCCCTGAAGTTGTTCCAATATATGAAAAAAAAATTCAGTAAAAATTTGAGCTCAATCGGACAAAAATTAGAGGGTGCTACCGCATCATGAAAATTAACATTAGTATTCAATACAAAAATATCCAATATTTTGGCATGTAGCGAGTCCAACTATACCTGGCGCACCAAACCAATGCGGCATTGTCATTATTTTTGGGTCTGGTTGTCAGAACAGCGAATCAATACAAATTTGGATTATTTTTTACTTCTCCATGTTGCTACCACCAGACTAACGAAGATAAAATAGTCAAAATATGCCAAATTCGCGGTATTTAATAACATTGCGGGTTTTAATGTCACAGAAATTAAAATTACTTCAATAGATGGAGCATGAAAAGAGCTTTAATTTGAATACCAACACTGCTATATTCTGACCATCTGACCCCATTGAATTAGGTTATTTGTCATTAACAATTATTTGCGAAAATTCCCAATATTCAAGGCAATGCTGTAATACTGTAAAATATAGCAACATGGTAATGTTGGTATTCAAAGTAAAGCTCTTTTCCTGCTTAATAAGATGGTGTAACTTAAATTTGTGTACCTTTATTCCTGATTATGTTATTCAATACCGCGTATAACCTTAATACTGTAAAAATCGGGCGAAATTTGTTGCTTTAAGAGTGCCCTGTAGCCTGAAATGACCGGATATTGGCAAAATATGAATGGATTTGTGATGAGAATAGTGGAAGGCTTAAATAAGAAAAAATTACAAACACTCTAGTGGTAGGATAACTACCTTCACCCGTCACCCATAAAACTGGGATTTCGCCCGTAGCAATACAATGTTATATTTCAAATTGCGGTAGCACCCTCTAAAATTTGTCCGATTTGGCCCAAATTTTTACTAATTTTTTTTTTCATATATTGGAACATAATTGGGGGCTGCCCCATTGAAAATTTATTTTTTTTTGTGCAATCTGCATCACCCTACCCCCCCCCCCCCCTAGTCACAAATCTGAACTGTCCGTAAACAAAATTTCAGGGGACTAAACATGCGTCTGATGCTGTTCCAGAGTTCTTTTGCTGCATAGGAAAATGCCCAAACTTATTTTTGTTGCATGGGGCAGGTTCCACCAACAGCAGCTTGTTGTTGCTTCTCAGGTTAGATTTGATTTGAACAAGTTCTTGGATATTTTGGATGCGGTGCCTGATTGTTCATTGCTTTCTATGTAGTTGTCATCAATTTGCACTGAATTCATGTTTTTCCAATTTCTCAATTAATCGGACTGCCGAGTTTTGAGAAACCTGAAGTTTTCTTAACAATTAGGTAGCAGTGCCATGCAACAGCCCATTTCTGTAATATAATATATGTATATAATCCAAATGAGGGGACTGACAAGTGCATCGACAGCAGTTTTAACTATTTCCTTGTCAAAGTTTTTTTTTATTGTCTGGTTCAAACAATCAATTAAATAAAACAAACAAGTTCTGTGAAATTTTGAACAATTGGATTGTCTGGGTCAGACAATCGCTTGATCGGACACATATTAGACATTGATTGTCTGATATCAGACAATCCTTTTTTTTCAGTGTGTTGTCATGAAAGATATTTCGGATTTCAGCATTACAATTTTCCATTTCTGATTTGCATAGGGAGGGTTGGTCTAATGGTAGCGTGCTGGACTGCCAATCGCTGGGTCCAGGGTTCGAATCCAGCTCTTGCGGGTCACCTGGGCCTATGTTGGACAGCTGTTTCAATCATCCTTTGCCTCATTGCCGTGTCCTCCTCCTGTCCTTATTAGCCTACCAAGTGCATAAATACAGGACATAAAGCCCCAAACATCCATCCATCCATCTGTTTTGCATGTTCTTCACCCAAAAAGGTTGGTTTAAATGACAGTATGAGTTAATTGCTCATCATCAGCGTACTTCTAACCATGACCTTGATTTCTTCGTGCTACCTCCCTGACATGGGCAACATAAAAAGTTAGATAAGATTGGTCCAAGTTGGAACCTTGAGGAACTCCAAAATTGAGTTTATCATTGATTTTCACAGACTGTGGCTTATACTTGTATTTCTTTTTCAGGAAACTTTGTTTGGGAAACTAATCGTCAGCCAATTGCTGGAATAATTCCTTGGGCTACAAATAACGGACAAGGAGGGCCAGGTGAACAAGTAGTGCTGTTGGGTGGGGGTCATAAGCTACGAGATGTTGAAAAGGACTTTGTGGATCCACAACCACAAGGAGTTATTTGCGAATTTTGAAACTGAAAATACTATACGTGCTTCGTGGAAACATCTATAATGGAGATGTAGAAATGCATTCTATACGTTGTTCTTATTATCGTGTCCTAGATAAGTAGAAAATGACAATTTTCATAGCAGTTCATATATAATTACATACATATACAAGTCAGTTAAGTAGAAGCATTCATGCCTGTCAACCTTTCACAACCCCTCGCGTGCAACCTCAGATTATGACATATTTGTGGCACCGTTTTTTTTTTGCGTACTATCTCTCAGCAATTGTAAAAATTCAGGAGTATAAACAACACAAGGCAAATAATTTTTTTTTTAATATTAACAAACAATTGTTTAATGCCACATTTCATATAATAAAATGAATTTGTTGTTGCCCTCTTGATTAATTTATTAAAGTTGTGTGATCCACCCTCATATGATTTATGACAATGCAAAATGACAAACTTTAATGATACGAAAAGGTTGGTTATCAACTTGTTTTGAAAACAAGATAAATCATTTTTAGGAGTCAGGAGTCACCTTATTTTCGACTCCAACCCCGACTTCAATCCATTAGAAAATCACAAGTGACTCCAACTCTTGACTCCAACTCTTGACTCCAACTCTTGACTCCGACTCTTGACTCCAACTCTTGACTCTGACTCTTGACTCTGACTCTTGACTCCGACTGTTGACTCCGACTCTTGACTCTGACTCCGACTCTTGACTCCGACTCTTGACTCCGACTCTTGACTCTAACTCTTGACTCTGACTCTTGACTCCGACTCTTGACTCTGACTCTTGACTCTTGACTCTGACTCTTGACTCCGACTCTTGACTCCTGACTCCAGCTCTTGACTCTGACTCTTGACTCCAACTCTTGACTCCGACTCTTGACTTCAACTCTTGACTCCGACTCTTGACTTCAACTCTTGACTCTGACTCTTGACTCCGACTGTTGACTCCGACTCTTGACTCTGACTCTTGACTCCGACTCTTGACTCCGACTCTTGAATCTGACTCCAAAGCCCTGATGAGGAGTGACATATTTCTATTTGATTAACATTGCCCGATCTCAACACCACAGTAGTGGGCAAGTTTTGGCTCCAATATGAAAAATATTACTTTTAATATTTTTCGTCAGTATTACAACAAGCATAGAATATCTATCAGTCACACCATGAACAGGCACAAGTACAACTAAACCATATAAGCCATGTGTGTACCAAACTTTACCCACGTAATGCCCTCGCTTAATAAGAAAATCCCTTCAAATTAGCCAAAATAAAATAAAAATTAATCTAAACCCCGCTTCACTATTAAAAGATCATTCTTATGTTTATTGTTCCAGTAAAAAGCAATTTGGATTAGCTGTTTTATTTGTCTATCACTAAGGTAAGGTTCTTTGATTTGGAAATTTAGATTTTGTACATTTTAATAGAGTAATATCTTGCTTGGCCTATGGGTTATTGATTGTCAACCAGGGCCTCAAATAAATCGTTTTTACTAAATCTAACAGGAAATTGACAATTGGCGCAGCACAAGAACTAAATTAGTGGTTAAATTTCTGAATAAAAAATGACATAGGGTGTCTTTGAGTAGGACAGCTGCGTTGTAAAAACATGACATCAAAGGTACAGGTCTTTAGAGCCTTCCCTTCAATTGAAAAAGCTCATATTTGACCACAAAATGGGCTTGGTTCACTTCTAACTGAAGGACACAGAAGTTGAAGTCAGATCAATGACATAGGCCAGCAAAGAATCGTTTAAATGTGAGAAAAATTCACTGAAATACCCAATATTATGACAAGGAATGTGGAGGAAAACGGGGTTTTTGCCCCCACTTTATAGCCACGAAAAACACCCTTTAGTAGTTCGTATCAAACTGATACTTTTTTCAGGATAAAAGACGTGTTGGGCTTCACATTGGTACCAAATAAAGTGGTATAGAAGATCTCAATTAGCCAGCCCTTCTGAAAGTTATCCTTGGTGAGTGTTCGACTGAAGGAGACTTACCCTATTCAAATTTTACAGTGTAACAGAGTGCAAAAATGCAAGACATAAAGCCAGCACCAATCCGTATTCTTTTGATTGTCCATCTCCTTTTATACATCACACAGGATCTGGTTATGGGAGTCTCGTCCTGTGCAATATTCAGCGGCTGAATCCCAAGTACCGCAAGACTTGGAACAGGAAAGTCTGGTTACTCTCCATGTACATCTTTGCTTGCAATCAACAGTTCTGCATCCATTTGCTACCACTAAACTGATGGTCAATACTTGTTCCAGCTCTGCCTGAGCACACATTGATAACAACTGCTCAGCCTCTATCTAACGCTTTTGCCACCGCTTCTGCCACTTCCATACTCCTGACTAGGCAGTTTTTGTGTGGTTTAATGTAGGGCTTTTTTCCGAAGTGTTTAGTTGCTTCTGATTAGGTTTTCACCTGATATGTTAAACATTTGCCATCAGAACTTCAGATTTATAGGCTTGGAGATTATTTTAGATTAATATATCATGCTTATGCTGACCAACCAGACTGGGATTCTAGGTATGGCTATAAAACACAAGTGAGTGCAGCAGTATCAAATGAAACTTTCGATAGACAACAATGCGGACGTTGAATAATGATTTTTCAAAAGAGACTTTTCATCATTGAAGTTGGAGCGAGTCATTCAGTGTGATTGCTCCTTGCAATTAAATCAAAGCTGAAGCCATTGGATAAAAACATAACCAGTCAATTTTAGATGTGAGACTAGAACTGCAGGCTTTTTGCAGAAACAGGACACTCAATGAAATAAAATCTCTTCCCATTGAATTATTGATTTCTTCAAAAAGTTTGCTTTGTCAAATGTACTGCTTGGTCCACAATGAATTCTGAAAGAATTAAACAATATGAAGTGGACAGAGGGACAGGTTAAGTAATGGCTTGTGGCTATTTTTTAAAAGTAAATGGAGACTGTTCAAATCGGTGACCTCTACCTGATGTTTTTCATTATATGATACCACCATTATCCTGTTTAAGAAATCTGGGTTATTCCAGCTTAATTGGGTTGAAGTTCCCAGGTATTAGAATATTTCTAATAGTAGTCATTTCAGTGACCTCAGAGAAAGAAGGGGATTTCAGTGACTTTAGAGAAAAAAGGCGACATTTAATCATATTAAAAGCCATGGCACACATGATGGCAGGTGCATCATCTCACTCATAAGGATGTTCCCTCTCAACCCATAACACCTGAAATTCTACTTCTAAGTCCATCAACCTGAAGTTTCCCACTGGGAAACTTTTTCCATCAAAATTCATTATTTCCACACTTCCAGATATTTATCTTGCCATTTTGGCCAAAGAAACACATTTTCCATATTCTGTTATTGGAGGCATTTGGAGCTATATATTTATCTGATACAGCATGGCCAGTAATGCATTTAATATTGAAGGCCATAGAATTTCCCACCTTTTGATATGCTGATTGACCCTCTAAACCCAATTTAACTACCCAGTTCCTAGAAATTCGTTCTATTCGTGAATTTGACAAAAAACCACATTTTCCCTCCTATATATTTATCTGGCACATCCAGGCCAGTAATGCATATATTGCAGGCATTCAATTCCCCATCTTTTCATATTCTCATTGAACTTTTATGACCAATATAACCACAACATTCAAAGATATTCAGTTGCGACATTTCGATAAAATCACATTATTCCACAGAAATCAGAGTGCTTGGCATTTAAGTACTCCCGTAGACCACACTCCATCGCTGTACACTGGGTCCTGTCTCAGCAGACTGGGTCCAGTTGCTACAGCAGTCCCATTCAATCCACATTTGAGTTCATCTAACTGGATGCTGACTGGATGCTGAACTAACGCTGGAAATGGGACCTTGCTTCAAATTCCGAAGCTGGGAAGATGCTGGCACTGGAACAATTTTTGTAAATCATCAAACCCTAATGGGTAAAAAGCTAGTTTTTATCATTGCAGCAAGGAGGATACACGTGATACCCAGATCCCATGTATCCAGCAGAGGAAGTGGAGTTCCAACTTCAAACAATCTTTGGATGGTAAATAGAGATGAATACCTTTATAGACAATCAAAGTCTTCTGCTCACATTACCTAATGTTATGAATGTTTTAGCATGTCTAGACTAACTTGGGCAATTGATTTCGGACCAGATAAAGCTTTTGATCAATTAGGAAACACCACTTTACCGTTATCAAATTAAGACAGCAAAGCTTTAGAGAGAATGTGGAATTGAGTAAATGTTGTGACATTGTGACTGCATATTAGAATATATATATATATATATATATATATATATATATATATATATATATATATATATATATATATATATATATATATATATATATTTGTATTTTTTCAACCATTGGGGGACATTTCTGCATCCTTTAGGGGACCGCTTCACCTTTGGGGGACCAGGCCTGGTCCCCTAACTGATATTGCAGTCTGGGGCCGTTTAGCTTGCTGAAAGAAATGAAAGAATGCAGCTATGGTATTCCTCAATTGGCCTTGAAGTTAAATAATCCTCGCTTTTATGTGAAATTTATTATTTAGCTGAGATATTAAGTTGAACATAATCACCTTTGGGGGACCATGTATCTATTGGAATTTCAGGGGGAAAAGCATGTATATCACTAATGAAATTTGGTCCAATTTTTTTTTTTTTAACAATAATTTTGTGTTTAAAAAATTGGATGCTTGTGAGGAAAAACAATAAAAATGGACTTTCCAACTCCAGTAAATTTTGCTTTGGCTAGCTGGCAGGATTCAAAATTGTTACGTCAAAGCTCATTGGTGGAGATGTGTCAGCTGTGTCGGCGCCTCTGATTGGTCAATTAATTTGGAATGACGTTCTGAGCACAGCAGCCATATTGCATGACTTGACTGCATTCATCAGTTCTTCAGGTGAGTCAAATCTTAATTTATTTCTGTTTTGCCCATAATCAACAATATTTAAAGTGTTTAGCAACTCAGATGACTCAGCAGGGTGCTACTGCTGACTCGTTTGGCAGGACAGGGAGGTTGTGACAAGTCACTTGCAAGTTCTGACAGAAGGATTTTCGCGGTATGATTGACGCACTTTAAACGACCATATCTCTGGAAGTATTCAACATAAATCTAATGTTGTTGCTGTTTTATATCACCCATAACCTTGTTTGTCATCGTGTGCGGTCACAGGCTTGTAACTACAACAGCCGAGCCGTAAGGTCGCATTGAAAACAGACTCCCAGGCCACAAAAATGCAGTTTGAAAAACCACGGCGCTTCAGCAATAAAAATGGAATAACTCAGTCAGTTTTTAAGATACACACTTAAAATTTTTACAGCATCTTGCTGGATACCTATTGCGCCTTCGCTGCACTCGCCATGAAATTCGACCCTGCCGTTTTTATTATAGAGCTCGCCGTCCGGATTTTAAAAAGTTTTTTTTTATGACCAACTTCAGAGAGCTAGCGAATAAAATCTGCTGGAGATAAAAAGTAGGGGATTGGATTATTTTCTTTTGATAACCAAAAGAAATTTATTAAGAAATAATGCCATAAAAAGGAGTCGGAGTCGAAATTCTGGATGACCAAGGAGTCGGAGGCGGAGTCGTTTTTCTGAAAGGCAAAGGAGTCGGATGTTGGAGTCGGTCCAATGTACCAGAGTCACCAGACTCAAAGGCCTGCTCTGGAGAATGTAACGATAACGATATACTTTATATTAATGTCAAAAAGAGAAACTATCAGAAAATTTATGTAAAAAATGTAGTTGATAAAACTAAAAATTTCACATTGATTGCATCAAAATTCAATTTTTAAACAATCATTCTGTGCAGCAGCAATTTATTGAACGAGCCATGTAAAAAAAATGAATCGGCATGAAAAGAGGATTTAAACTGTTTTAAAAAGCGTGAAGATTAAATTGATTGCCAAATTTTTTTGTGGAGCCTTAAAATGGTTTGTGGTTTTGCCTTCCAGATTAAAATTGTCCCGTTTTTAACATGGTTCCGGTTTAAAATGGTTCCGGTTTTCTAAATTGCCGTGGCGCATCCGTATACAAAAGTCGGGTAAGTTACCCACCCCGGGATTGCAACACAGGCTTGGTTGAATCCCACAGAACACAGCTGCTCCACCTATGATTATAAAAGTTAGTGATGACATCGCCTCAACAACAATAGCAATGACATCACGATCTCATTGTTTGATTGTGACATCATCCTCCATAAACAATGGGTGATGACGTCACATAACCAAAATGAGCCAGAATTGCTCAATTTTTTGTGAATTTACGTCATTATGAAAACATGGCACGATGAAAAGTATCAGTGTTATACAAATACTGCATCATATAAGTGCAATACATGAGGAAATTCATATTGAACGAGGGTGCGAAAAGTGCCGTGTATGTTTTATTGCATGACCACTATGCTTCTAATATAAAAGCCGTTCTTCGACAGTAGAAACTTTTATATTTTTTTGAGGAATAAATCTACCAAAGAAAAATGAATTTTAACATTGTCAGATAAAAAATTTGTTATATTTTTTGAAGCATTTTTTTTAAGAAAGTGAGAAACAAATGGTTGAAATAAGTCGGAAAAAAAATTCTGAAAAAAAAGTTGTCGGAAAAATTTTTAAGCAAAAAAAAGTGGAAAAAAATTTTTGCCAAAAATAATATTTAGAAAAAGCTTATTTTATAAAAAAGATATTTGGAAAAAGAAGTTGGTAAAAAACTTATCTAGATATAGGCCTATTGCATTCTAACAATTTCAATGTGAATTTTTTTTTTTTGGAAAAATTATCATACATGTATTGTACTCTAACCATGCAGTAAGACTTTTTACGATGTCGTTATGTGACTGACTTCTAGTGCTGAGTACCGTGAGCTGAATATCGATACGATACGTATCGTGATACGTCCTTTACGATACACAATATATTATCGTGATATAGATTTACCAGCATTTATTAGGAATTCAACAGCTCGCAACTTTTTTTGGCAAATTTCGGGCCGTCATCCAGAGTTTTACAACATAACGTTGCAAAACGGTTTCGGCGCAAAGTTAAACTGATTCCACTACACAGCGATTTAAAAAAATGATTTTAAGCAATAAATACTGATTTTTGGCCTTGAAAAATAACCGGTAGGACGTCATGCGATATACTGGTGCATGTATCGACGTAAAAAACCAGTTTATTTCGATACGGTGTATCACGGTACTCAGCAATACTGAATCCCAATCAGTATCTCTCTAGCCTTGTGTTCATGTAATAAAATTAATGCTGAGTATCGTGAGCTGAATATCGATACGATACATATTACAGTTGTCTTATGGGTAAATGTGGGACATGAAGATATGTACACCCGAGAATGACAATGTACAACAAGGCCGTAAGGCTGAGTTGTACATGAGTGACATTCGAGGGTGTACATATCTCATGTCCCCCAATTTACCCATTAGACAATTGTTTTGTACTATGAAAACCCCTATTGCCAGTTCTAAGAAAGTTACGAAAATTGTGAGCCAAATTGTGCAAAAAAAAAATTATTATTTCAGATACTTCACTTTTACAAAAAATTAATTTTCGAGGAATGAATAGTTACAGTGGTTGTGTCAGTAACCACCATTTGCACCCCCACTTTTTAGAGATCAAATCGTCACCACAAAAAAGATACAATTGTTACTAATGACGTTAAAGAGAGGCTGAGATAAGTGACTATGGTGACACCATTGTGATGTCACATCTCATGCTGCAGTGCTCCAGTGTCAATGAATGAAGCACCAAACCATTGGACATGACTATATGTACAATGGTGTACATAATGCTAATTTTCACTGTTGAGTGGTACAAATCGTGATACGCCCTATATGATACACGATATTAAAGTGATATAGATTTACCAACATTTATTGGGAATTCAACAATTTTCGCAATTTATTTCAACGAATTTCTGGCCGTCATACCGCAATTTACGACATGACGTCGCAAAACGGCTCATGAACGTTTTGCGGCAAACAAAATGCAATGTTTCGGCGCAAAGTTTGGGTGATTACACATGGATTATAAAAGATTTTTAGCAATAAATACTGATTGTTTGGTTTGAAAAATAATCGGTATGATGTCATACGATACACCAGAGCACATATATATCGACGTAAAAAACCGGTTCATTTCGATACGGTATATCACGGTACTCAGCACTAAATAAATAATTCACGAATTCTAGATGACATCATAGAATTATGAGATATTTTATTTTATGGCTTGGTGGTGTTGTCATCTTTAATCTTGGATACTGCACTTCTTAAATTTCGTATTTCAAGGCAATTCAAGCTATATTCCATTAATTTTTCATGAATACATTATTGATATTTTCCATATGACGGTCCTTTATAAATGTCAGAAATCACATAAAATGAGTATTGTAACTGATAGTTCTTTTAGTGTAATTACAAAGGAATTTGAAAAGGGTCACAGGACGAATTGATTGTGACCCCCAATTTTTTACTACATAGGAAAGCTTTCTTTTTGAAGAACTTTCTGGCAAAGTTTCATGAATATCTCCTGAAAACGTATACTTGATCATATGCATCTAATCCAGTATAGTAACTCTGCTTGATCAATGGCCCTTTATGAGTAAATTTCCTTGATTTTTCATAATTTTCTTTTATGTACTCAACTATACTGCCAAAAAAAAACAGTAATCACCCTACTTAAAATAGTTTTCAATAAAGTGTATTTTCAGCTATACAATGTATGCCTTTAATTTTGCATGAATTTCTCATGGACTGTATTTCAAGTGACCTCCCTTTTCATTCGAAATCACACATATTTTTATTATACTTGTGAGTAAATTTGCTAGATTTTCCATATTTTTCTGGTATTTTACTCCGCGTAACTAGTACTAAAAAACATAGATTCTCCCCCTTTTTAATATCATGTTTCAATAAAGTGCATTATCAGCTATATTCATTTAATATGTTCATGTATATCACATGGATATTTTTCAAGTGACCTCCCTTTTTGTCAGAAGTCACACACACTTTTTAGTACTGCGATTAAATTTGCCAGATTTTTCATACTTTTCTGGTATTGTACTTCACGTAACTACTAAAAACATTGGTGCTCTTAAACCTGTTTGATATTATTTTCCGATAAAGTAAATAATTTCTTGCTCAGTTTTGATGAAATAAATAAATACTTTTTAGGCAGTCTTGAATAATTCTGGGGAGGGGGGGGGGTATTTCTTTAAATAAGGCATTGCTTGATTTGGGAATGAATATTTGGGAACTTCACGATCGAGCTTGAAATAAATAATTACCATTGGCTACTTTCAGATTCGACAGGTCAGTTGAATTCGACCTGTATACTGGAGGGCTTTTAAGTGCAGTTTGACAAGTGCTTCACTTGCAGTATAATTCGTAGCGGTGTCAGCAAAAATGTCAACAACTTGCTGGACTAATTTAATCTCCTGCCACGCAGGTTGGTGAGTTTTGAACTCAACTGTCATTTTGAAATCTGATGTCGTTAATGGTACAGTAGCGTAAATTACTAATAATATGGGGTGAATAGGGACACTGGGGTGAATCGGGACCGAACAGGGAAACATTTTATTTGTTCAAAAACACCAATTTCTACTTGCCTTAGGAATTTGATTTTTGGCACGTTTATAGTAAAAATACAAGCTGCATATTGTGATAGAATTTTGTACTTCTGACTGCAGACAGTGAGGAGCTGCAGCACCTGCACCTTGAACCTGCCACTGCAGAATGATCTTTTTACAAGCTGGTCAGAACTTTGCTTATGCCATATAAATTATAAATGCTAGAGCAATCAAACTTGCAGCAAACATTAATATCAGTCGTATATGGTTTTAGGGGACTATAATTAAAGACTGGATATGGGATTGTGTTTGTTTGGTCCCAGGTTGAGATCCAGGTCAATGGCAAAAAGTTTGGGATTAAACGAAATAACCATACTTGTTTTCATTTGAGTGTACTGGCCAATTGTGTGGTCCTTCGATGAATATTATTGGATTTAGTCCAGAATGATAAATTACTGTGAAAATTTTGAGAAAACAGAAGCTATTAGCTGTTTTCAGTAATTTATCACATTTTTAAATTATGCATACAGTGGTCCCTGCGTTATAAGACCGCCCCTTCTGCGGATATGTAGCGGTCTCTCGTGGGGTTGCGGTCTCATATCGGGATGCAAAATGCACTAAAAATACTACTTAGTGCGGGAGGAAGGGGGTCACATAAGACAAGGCGGTCTTACAACAGGGGGTCTTATAACGCAGGGACCTCTGTATTATCAATATTATTGATTTCTGATTTTCCTCAACATAACTATTTTGCATGTTGAACATATTTTCTAACGTTTATTTACAAGTACCAATCACTCAAAGAAGGTAGGGAGCATTAATTATGGAAATAATGGAGTGTCCCGATTCACCCCAAAGTATGGGGTGAATTGGGACAGTGGTTTTCTAGGCCTTCAGCATTGGGAATTTAAGATATCGTGTCAAGGGGAACTTAGACCTTGTGCTCAGACATAATTTGACACCACATTTGGATTTCTAGATTGATTTTTGTCCATGCTATGACAGAAAAACGGCCAATTCTGTCCCGATTCACCCCATATTATGGTAACTGTTTGTCTCACAATGTGCGAACTGGTGTTTGTCTGATTCCTCCTCATCCCCAGGGCACACTACAGAAATACACATACTCACGGAGACTCCATGTGTCCCTCTAGTATTTTTGCCGATGACACGAAGTGTCAGAGGGACTACTTGAATTGGATTGTTTGGATTCTCCAAAAAATGTTTAATGATTTGTTATGTAACTCATAGAACTTGTTGTGTCACTTTGTTTTCATTCTCCCATTTTCCGCTGTATAACTCACAGAGGCACTGATAACTTAGAAGTATAAACATTCATTTTTTTATCCGATATTATTGTAATGAGTTCATAACAATTAAAGATAGGTAACAAGTTCCCTCTGCCATATCTTGCTAATTTACATGCTGCTTGTGGTTGTTTACATGGCCAATTCCAGTAGGATGTAGTGCTCATGGATAGAAGAGCTAATTTGTAATTTATTTATAACATTTTTGTGATGTTTTGGTGCTTTATTGTCAGAATTTTGACGACGACGGTTGGTGCAATTTATGTATACATCAATTTATAAAACTTTCCTTGACTTTTCAGTTGGCGAACCCCCCAAGATGATGCAAGAAGTTGTCCCGGCGAAGGAGGCTGTCCTCAAGTGCAGACCCACAGCCAACATCTCATGGTGAGTGAATGGTTGCAATTCTAAAGATCAAATTTATCAATTTATAGCTTGTAATTTTGTCGTTTTAAGGTCACATGCTGGTCGAAAAATGTGTGTACGCTGTCCAGAAGAAACTGTTGCAGCTAGAGCTATGAAATTTTACACAGGTCTTCAGGGCACAAAATTATGACCCTCTGTGAAATTTTAAGTTGCCATGGTTACGGTTGCCATGGCAGCAAAGAATTTTACATATTATATTCTGCCAAAAAATTCATCTCAAGACTGAGCTATTAGAATAATCAGAACTCGTTTATTTTCATAATTTGAGGTATACGGATCCGCAATAAGACTATTTTCAGACTAAAAAATATGTTTTTATAGGGTTTTCTGGGTTCACGAACATGGGACTATGGAGCTAATTCACAATCTTTCAGGTTTGAATCGCTGTCCCTCGGCCTTTAATCAAAGTACAGTTCTGAAAATAGCCGTATTGCGGAAGCGAACTTGTCAGTAAGCAGTATGCCGAAATTCATTATGATGCCTTCAGGGGTTTTTGAGATGAATTTTTTGTAAGCATTCAAAGTCACTAAAATTCGCAGTTTTTCGGAAAATGGCAAAAAAAGGAAATAAACTCTTAATAATTTTAACTGTAAAGGTAAGATCGGCAAGGTTATTTACAGGGTTATAATAGGAATTTTTGCGTAATTTCAGTTGCATCTGTTGTCTGGACATCTGTATTTATTGAAACTGTCAAAATCAGAATTTCCATTTTCTGTGTGTTCACCATTTTTCGACCAGCATGTGCCCTTAAGGTAGATCGTCTTTGTACTAAATAATTTGATTTGGCACTTGCTGTTTTGCTAATCCGACTAAATTGTCAACCTTGTGATGGAATACATTCCAGAACCATTGTTGTCATGGAAACACCACCGAAGCACCCTCAGCCAATCAGAAAACATCTCCATTGAAAGGCAGAATGGATTTGGAGCTGACAACGGAACTGTCACTGTTGTAACGGAAAATTCTGTTGGATCTGAACCTGCCGAGTTCCAGGTCACCATCAAAGGTGGGTTTTTAGAATATGAATATGAATTACAATTGTTGTAAGTCTTTAATTGAAGTTTGGTTGAAATTGTTAAAGCAATGATGCTGAAAAATCAAATTTTATAATTGTTTGGGTCCAGTAATGCAGCTTTACCTGTTGTGATGAAGCTTTACCTATTAAATTTGGGGATTGTTCATAGGACTGTCATCGATACAGTTGAAATCGATGCATTGGAAAAGTTTTCCGAATCGATATCGTATCGATACAATACCGCAAGTATCGAATAAATTGTTTTCACTGCATTTAGTGTATTTATTGCGAATTATTGCAAGGAATCAAGTAGAATTCACCTTGTTTGCATCAAAACCATGCCACCAATGCTCTGTTCCCGTTTGAAATTTCGCAAACGAAACAGCGTGATTTAGGGATGGACAACGGTTCACGGTATATCGATCTTACCGTTTTTTTCCCGGCGGTTTGATAACCGAAATGGCTAAATCCATGTAATACACTTTCGGTTCGATGCAATCTTACCCTCCACAAGCTTAATTTGCATGTACAAACAGGTCAAAAACGACTTTATTCAGCCAAGAAATCTGAAAAATCGCGGAAAAAACATTAACGGACCTTCGCCCAGGTTGCAGCCACCAGGGTACTGAAAATCTGGACCAAATATTGGTTTTTGCACTTACGTATTTTGCCTTAAAGTTATGAAATTTGGTACAGGTATGGGCCTGTCGGTATGGATCAGGAACATGCCGAGAAATCCAAGATGGCAGCCATTTTGTGGTGGCCATTTTGGCATCCATCTTTCTGCATTCTTGTGACCTTAATTTTTCACTTACAGTTACGCAATTTGGTACAGGTATTGGCCTGTTGGTATCAGTCAGGAACATGTTGAGAAATCCAAGATGGTGGCCTTTTTGTGGCGGCCATTTTTGCAGCCGTCTTTCTTCATTTTAGAAATGCCCATTGTGACCTCAATATTTCGCTTAGAGTTATTAAATTTGATAGAGGTATTGGCCTGTGGGTATTAATCGGAAACATGTTGAGAAATCCAAAATGGCCACTTCAAAATTGCCCATTGTGACCTTAATATTTAGCTTAGAGTTATGAAATTAGGTACAGTATTAAAATTTGTGCTATTGCTTGATTGGGATGCAAAATATTTCTACTTGCATTAAAATAATCTGAAAATACGTATTTGTAAAAGATCAGGTATACATGTACACTTTGGGGGAACAAGGGCACATTTGGGACACGGGGCACAATGGGACGGTGAAATTTTCTTGGTTCCTGACAAGCTATTTGACATGGTGGTGCCATCAAATCTTGTAAATTCCCAATATGCATAGCGTAGAATTTGCAATATTTTTTGTTCTGCTCGAACCGCATTTTAAGTGAAACTTCAAATCCCACAGCCCCCACGAATTTGAGACACTAAAAATGGGGCACATTCTGATGCACTTTATATCATGCAGGGTTGGCAAAACGAAGCCGTAAACTGTTTTAGGCATGGCATCTGCCGTAAACTGCCTTAAAGTTGTAAAAACTGCCTTTTACTGCCTCTTAATAAAATGCCTTTTATTCCAAATCAGCCTTAATTTGGTCAGTCTAAAAGCCCAAAAGTAGGAAAATATGCCTTGTAATGATTGAATTGCAGATTATTCCTCCAGAGCTGCTTGCAGCTCGGAGGACTGCACGGCAGTGCTAGCTGATCCGTCAGGCTTCATTTCCTGTTTTCGGTAAACATGACATATAGTGATTTACTCAACACAACTCTATTTTCTCCTCCACCTCTGCAGACACGCCATCCTAATGAGTCAGAGTGATATGGCTGATAGATAAGGGATAGATCTATCTGTAACGTCTGTAAATAGATGCCTGCAATGTCGAGAATAGTCAGAAATTGAGATTTTCCTGATGCGTTTTGACCAAACCACAATGGCTACCCCTGCCTGTCCCTAACCCACCATCGGAATGCAGCAATGTGATAGGTCGACACAGGCTGAGTCTGGCTGACAGCAGAGCCTGTTTATAGCTGACAGGTTTCTGTCGAAATGAAGCGATCTGATTGGTCAAAGTCGTCTGGCTGCTTCAAGTTACATAGACACTAGGTGGCAGCACCATCCTGAAGCAGAAAATAATTCCAGGTGTGGCAGCACTGGTTGTTTACTTTATAAATGTTTGATATTCTTATTTTGTATATATATATATGACAATTGTACAGCTGTGATTTTGCAAAGGATAATTACTTATCACTGGTTTCCCAGTCCATAATTGGGGTGTTAAAGTTTATATGAAAAGAATTCCATTTAGGCCTATTATTTTTTTTTTTGCATTCCTATCTGCCAACTAGTGGCTCACCTGAAAGCTACCCACAGTATCTGGAGGAGGCAAATGAAATAATGCAGAAGTACGGCGAGGGAAGCTTCATCTGGTGTGGAGACCTGAATGCGTCATTGTGTAGACAGCCTCCCTCAGCAAATGATAGACTCCTACGCCACTACTGTTCTGAGCAACACATCAAACCCCCAGAAGAAGACGAGACGCCGACTTACTACCATTTCGTAGGAGGAGTGACATCAAGAATCGACCACTTCCTGACCCACAGTGAGAGTGACCAGCACATCACAGACTACAAGGTACGAGTGAGAGAGCCAGAAAACCTCAGTAGCCATGACCCAGTATTCGTGACCATCACCTCCACACTGAAGACGAATTGTCAATTTGAGAAAGAGAACACTCAAGCAAGAAGAAAACCACCCTGGGGAAAGATTGACCTGAGGACATACACTGCACAAACCGAGGAGAAACTGGATTGCTTCCTAGAAAATGGAGGACTAGACCTCCCGAATGATGTGATGGTGGAAAGGCTAAATACCATCCTGCTTGAGTCCGCTGATTCCTGCTGTCCTACGCCAAACAAAAGAAAGCGCAGAAAACCCCGGAAATTCCCCTGGGCAGACACAATAAAACCAATCCTAGCGGACCTGAAGTACCACTTCTACATGTGGAAGCAGCAAAAGAAGGATCCGGACCACCCTCTTGCAGCCAAAGTCAAGGAACTGAAGGCCTCACTGCGCTCGCACCAGCGCCAACTCGCGGCAGTGGACAGACGAGAGAGGTTGGAGGAGATAGCTAATGCCTCTTCAACGGACAGACAATTATTCTACAAGCTGGTCGGCAGACAACGTGGATGTCATTCCAGGATGTCACAGCACATCATCTTCCCAGGTGAAAACACAACACAGATAGATGGATGGGCAACATATTTTGAAACACTTGCCGCGGACACTCCCCTGCCCCATTTCGATGCTGAGTCTAGACACACAGCGAGGGTGAATCTTCACTGCCAGGCTATCGAGGCAACAGCTGCATGCAGCCAGAACCAACCTGCATGGACAACTGAAGAGCAAGTAGCTAAATACCTTGGGCGTCTGAAGAATGGGAAAGCGGCAGACGTATTTGGCTTGACTGGAGAGCACCTAAAATATGCGGCGCCCCCAATTCTACCCATCCTGGCGAAGATTGTGAATAACTCCTACTACCATGGAAAACTGCCCGAACAATTTAAACAAGGAGCGATTGTACCCTGCCACAAGAAAAACAAGCCACCACGAGCACCTGACAGCTATCGTCGAATCACAGTAGCATCAACAGTGGGCAAGATTGTCGAAAAGGACATGCTGACAAGGACGAAGACCATGGCAACAAGAGGACAGAGTAGCATGCAGTACGGTTTCACAGAAAGATGTTCCCCCTCAATCTGCCCACTGCTTGTCACGGAGGCAATAGCAGAAGCCAAGGACAACAAGAGCCCCCTGTATCTGACCTTCCTCGACTCGTCGAAGGCCTTCGACATGGTGGATCACACGGTACTCCTCAACGCCCTCTACAAACTTAATATTGACCCCCACTTATGGATGCTGTACAAAGACATGTACGCGGCAGTCACATCAAGAGTCCGGCTCCAAGGGCAGCTCTCAAGAGTGATCAGGGAAGAACGTGGCATCCGACAAGGCGGTGAAACCTCTACTGAAGCATTTAAGGCCAAGGACAACAGGTTCCTGAACAGAATCCAAAACCACCCTGCTTCCCTAAGGATCGGATCGACTCAAGTCGGAATCCCAACAGTCGCGGATGACAACTGTCTACTGTCCAATTCACACGTCAACACCCAGGTTTTACTATTCATGGCCCAGGATAATGCAGCTAAGGACCGCTACATCTTCAGTACAACTAAATCCAAGGTGATTAAATTATCAACAGGGACAAGTGCTGACAACCCAGAACTATGCTTCAACAACACGGCAATTGAGTACTCGGCTGAAGAAACCCACCTCGGGTTGGTACGAACAGCAGATGGAAAGAACACAGCGGCTGTCACAAATAGAATATCATCAGGACGAAGAACTGCCTACCAGCTGATGGGAGCGGGGCTGCACGGGGTAAATGGAATGTCACCAGCAATCACGAAGTCTCTAGTCCAAGTTTATGTGCTGCCTGCTATGACCTATGGACTAGAAGCCCTACGACTCACTACAACGGAGCTGGAAGAAATCGAGTCATACTACCGCAGCCTGCTGAGAATGTTACAATCCTTACCCACGTCTACGGCCAAGCCCGCAGTATACCTCATGATAGGATGTCTACCTGTGTCAGCTGTTATTCACCGAAAAATACTGACCATCTTCGCAACTATAATCACAAGAAGCGGCACACCAGAGGCAGATGTCATCAACAGACAGTTAACTGTGAAGGACCTCAACTCCAACAGCTGGACAGTCCAAGTGCGTGAACTGCTGCAACAATATAACCTGCCGATGGCACTCGAGCTAGCCAACAAACCACCTGACATAGGAAAATGGAAGAAACTAGTGAAGAAGAAAGTCGAGACGTACTGGCAGGAAAAGTTGGTAAAAGAGGCGGAGAGCATGAAGACCCTACAGTTCCTAAATTTAAGAATGTGCAACTTCGAGGATGGACATCCGGTCTGGGCAACAGGAAATGACCCCCGGCAAGTCCCGATGGCAGCGGTGAGAGCGCAAATACTGACTGGCAGATATGCACTCACAGGCCACTCATGTTCCGGGAAGAGGAAGGTGCAAAAGTGCCCCTACTGTGAAGCAGACGAATCAGAGACCATGTCGCACTTCATCCTACGACGTAAGCAGAGCACAAAAAGAAGCAGATGAAAAAAGGGCACCGATAGAAGCAGATAAATACAGGGCATCCCATGAAGCAGACGAAGCGAATGAAAATAGGGCGACTAAAGAAGCAGACGTTGGAGGGAAGGAACCTGACAACAGGCAGCCAAGACGGATGGCAGGAGGCAAAACCGGCAGATGGCAGAAAACCGAGACCCCCAAAACCCCAACTGACCTGGACTCAGCCCAGGGTTCTCCTACTGAAGAGGAGGAATATACCTAACAAGTATGCAAGTAAGTAGGCCTAATTCAGAGAAACAATAATATTCTTTTTGAAAACTCGACAATCAATAATTCTGTCCCTTTGTATTAATGCAGCAGTGATGCATGGGTCATTCTGACAATACATGTAATATCAGCGTAACCACACTTATATTATTTATATATATATAGGCCTAAATATAAATATGAATTTAGGATGATTTCTTTCAGTTTCAGCCAAAAACGCACCCTAACCACCTTGGGTTTACAACTTTTTCCTATATTATTATTCACAATCATTTAAAAAGTGAAATAAAATGAAGTTGTATCAGGTAGCAGCAATAAGTGGCAAGTAGTAAAAGCCATTATTTAATTAATTTGTACAATTTCAACACAACAGCCTTTCATAATATTCTTGTAACTACTTTTACGAGGTTTGTGTCAACTCCGGAACTTTAAAAACTATTCATCTCTCTGTGTGGAGGAAACTGAAGGAAATTATTTTCCATCATGTCACCAGCACTGCTCCCTGTGCCCTCCTAAGTAAGAAGCAACATGTCTGGTTTCACAATTCCCTTCAGTTTCCACAAAAACACCTGATCTCCGGAGCAAGTGCAAGAGTATTTTTTAAGGTCGTCAACTCCAGAACCAAATTTTGAAGTTTATAAATTGGTTGAGCACATTTTTTCTTCTGATAAAAAGGGTTCCTGACATAGTCACAGGAGCAGTGTAACATTTCTATTGAGATGCCACCTGGTTGGAATATTTTACATTAAAAAGACTTCATGAATGTCAACTCCAGAACTGTCAACTCCAGGTCTTTTTCCCGTCAACTCCAGAACTTTACCCTATTCGCTCCTTAAAACTTTAGATCAACTCCGGAACCAGAGATGTCAAAAAATCCGTCACAACAGGAGTGGTGATTCATATACAATCACACAATTTTACATAGGCCCTGTTTACATTGCAAAATTGTGTTTTTGGCATATTAATTCATATTTCAAGGTCTTAGATATGTACTTCTGGCACATTTTGTTTACAAAGGTCAACTCCAGAACCAGAATGGTCAACACCGGAATTGATGTCAACTAATTGAATTGTTAACTTAGAAGTGCAAATTTAAATAGACATGGTTTATTTAAGTAACATACACCCTGGAAGTAAACTCTCTGGTGGAATAAATTCGACTCATGACTAATTATCTGATAATCCACGTCAAATTCTAAAAACCTCTAACCTATAAGTTTTTGTCTCTGTCTGCCATCGGCTACCCTGCCTCCTTCTCAACCCAAAGCGCCAATGAGCAGTTTACTGGAATTGGCGCTATACAAATGCCTTTTATTATTATTATTATTATTAACTCTTGCCTTGCCTATACATTTTTGACATTTCCCTCTTTGTGTCTTCTCCCTGACATTCCTAGCTCTTTCCTACCTTCTCCTTCCCTGTCTTATTTGGTTAATTTGGTCGCATCACATGTACAATTATATATGTAATTTTTTTGATATCTTGCATGGGCCCCCTTTGAGAGGATGGGTCCGTGGCAGCTGCCACTCTGCCACATAGGCCAGTCCACCCCTGGCCAGGGCCAACCCAACTATCCAGCTCTGGAGGTGCACATTCCATGTGCTGTTCTAGTTTGTCAGTGGAAATATTTTCGATCAATACTGCTTGTAAGTTTTACTACAATTAAGAAATAGGAATATCTTCAATTTCTTGTTAAAGCTACACAATATCGAGTAAAAATTGGGATTTTGAGCTGAATGTGGCGTTTAAGGCAGTTTACGGCAGAAAAGTGTCTATAACTAGTTTTCAGCAAGGCGGTTTTTACTGGTAAAAATTGCCTGGTAAAAACCACCTTGCCTTAAACTTGCCAACCTTGTTTATATGGCAGAATGAAAGTGTCCCAGTTCAAAAGCACACTTGAAATTAGAATTTTATGACAAGAACATGTTTAATGGCTGATATCTGAAACAATTATTGTGATAAATTTAAAAAAAAGTTTATACATTGTTGCGCCTTCAAACGCCTTTGAAAATTTTGCAATATATTAACCATTTGTTCATAAATAATATCTGATTTCAGGTGAATAAGGAGCCAATCAAGAACCGCCAGTTTGTCTTCACGGACCTGGTTGAGAGTGATGAATACGAATTCCTAGTTTCTGCCGTCAACAAAGCAGGTTTGGAGTCATCGTGGCAAAAGACCATTATGATGTTCTGGGGATGCCAGGAACACCAATTGTGACAAATATCATGAAAGATTCAGCAACAATCGAATGGGATTATTGAGATGAGGGAACACGGAAATGCTAAATGGACCAAGGTAGGGGGAATATGGTCCACATGTACTTAGACTACTTGTCTGCTTTCTTAAATATACATTTCAAATAAACTTTATATGCCAGCATGGAAATATAAAAATCTTCCATTATTATTTTATAATAACTATTACATTGTATGTTTGAAATAAATTTGGTGTGATTTGATATCCTTGCCGCTGGACATAAGTTGCGATGAATTTTAGCTCATTCAATATGGTACAGTTATTAGTTTTTTGAAATCCTCTTATTTCATGTATTCTATTTGTTTTCAGTTATTCGAAATGTTTAGATGCTTTATCTCTCCTTTAGGTGATCCGCGGTTCTCGTTCTGCCGAGCTGAAATTCACCATTCCTGGTCTCAAGGAGAAGACACTGTACGAGTTCAGAGTAACGGCCGAGAACAAGGCAGGAGAGGGTCCACCATCCAGCCCCAGCAAGCCAGCTAAGTACAGTAAGTACAGAGCCAAGAACTGGACGTTGAGGGTTGCACTGTGTATATTTTTTAAATGTTGGAAGATTTGGAAGAGATTGTTAATTGTTAATGTAACTCTCAAGTTCGGTTAAATTTTTATATGTAGCTATGGTAATTGTTATGAAAACTTATTTCTCGGTGAAAGAAGAATTTGTGAAATGGTCTTTTGGGATCGATTATGGTTTTCTTTGATATTTATCATGAAACGGTGCAAGCTTTATTGAAGCTGTGTATGTGTCTGTCCTTACATATCAATTAAATTCATCATTTATCTACTTTAAAGATATTGTATGATAAAATATTGTTAATTATACAACAATACTTTTTTGGAGGGCGTTACTGGTGATTAATGACTGGCAACCGAGGGCAGTTATCATTGAGGCCCCGACCCATAAGCGAGGGCCTCAATTATAACTGCCCGAGGTTGCATTATTATCATTATTATCAATTCATTATGCTAAGATCCCACGGCGGCAACCGGAGAACTATTTAAATCGGCGTCGTGGTATTTCCAGGAAAATCGGAAAAATATTTCTTCTTTTTACGTATCCCGCAGGGACATTTTAGGTTCTCGCCGGACATTTTTTGATTGCGCCCCGTCGAGAAATCTGCTCCTTGACGTTCCTAGAAATCGCCATGGACCAGAAAAAAAATTTCAACCTGTTCAAATTTTCAAAAAATCTGCGGCGGAGCAGACCAGAAAAATTGAACGACGCCGGGATCAGAAAAGCACGACGGCGTCTAAGTTTTTGCGCCACTGAGGGGTAATAACTTTCCCGCCGGTTTGTAAAACGAGCGGGATTCCCTGCGTGGCGCCAAAAAGGTCGACGCCGCGGTTCTTGTGCACTCCGCCGTCAAGGAAAATGCTCCGGGACGTGTGCAAAACCTTCGCGCCGTTGTCTGGACCCCCTCCAGGAGCAGACAGAGTGGCGCCACAGGGGCTATTTTTAGCAAAATCCTTTGTCTGCGGGGTACTGAAAGCATCGCGGCAGAGACCTTTCGTGCCACGGCGCGAATGGGGGGGGTCAGCCTTGGAGACCCACTGGCGCGCGCCCTGCATATAAATAGAAGAGCAGCCACTCGAGCACCATAACCGCTCTGAACTTCAAGACGAACGCATCTATACTCCAGGACACTCTGCTTCACAGCCTAGAGTCAAGGAGGGTAAATCCGTCCACTTTTGGCTAAAACCCTATTTCCAAAACAATGGGAATAGATACAAAAATTTTAATTCGTCCATTTGAAGGAGCATATTCCGTACTACCATTAGCAGCCAAAAAAAATCAAATATTAAAATAATTTTTGCTGAAACTATGGCAACCAAAAATGAAGGTTAGGGTACCTAAATCCGTCTACCCTGCTGGTAAATCCCTCCAGCAAGGATGGTAAATCCGTCCACAGGACATTAATCAGCACACAGTTGTCATATCTTGTTATTTTTTTTTTAGTTTTGCAATTTATTAACTCTTACAAAGGATTGTGAGTCAATTTTGGGATAATGGGGCACAGATTTTACTTCAAATAGAAGAATTAAGTAATATAGGTTAATTTAACTATGAAATATTTCAATTGACCACCTAAATTACAATTAAAGAACCCTTTTATCTCGACCAAAGTTGTATGATTGCTCCAATGTACTTCATTTAATCAGAGGAATGCATTTTAAAATATTATCAGTCATTAAAGTACTCTGCAAGACCATTTCAATGGGGTGGACGGATTTACAAACTCTAAATTAAGCCAGTTCTGAAATAATGATGGTAATTCCGTCCACTTTTATTTCCATTGTATTTCCTTTCAATTTGTCACAATTAAATTATTTAAGAAATCATACAAGAATAATTCAGTTTTACTTCTCATTCAATGACTTTTTCCCTCAAATACATTTGTATGTTGACAGGAATGGGCCTACAAAATTATTATGAGCATCCATAAAATGGCTGTGATGACGTCACAGGATTTCATTGTATTTTATCCTCTGTTTTTAAATGGAGCTGAAATATCATTCAAATTTCTGTTAACACAACAAAAAACGACAAAATTAGTTGAAAATGAATTTTTCTTGCTTTTAAAACTCACACAACTGTAACAGATATATTTGCATGCCTGTATTAAGGGTGGACGGATTTACCATCCTGGATGGATTTACCATCCTTGACTCTACTGAATTGCTGCTTCATTGCTGAATCGCTGCTTCATTGCTGATTGATCCTGCTACATTTCTGATTGATCCTGCTTCAAGATGGGACCCAAAGGAAGAGGGAAGAAGACCTTGAGGGCACCAACCAAGGGCAACACTCAAGCCTGCACTCCACTGACCACTCCATCTTCAACTCCAGTTGGTTCACCAGCTCCATTCCTAGGGGATGACTTCGCAGCTGTTACATTCTCTCCAAGCATGTTCACCTTGCCGGGCAGCATCGTGGCAGTGACCACTGCTACATCAACAGTGACCAGTGAGACCATCTTCGAGGGCGCCCCACCATCCAAAGTGCAACAACAAGCTGATGAGCAGGATGAAGATGATGATGAAGATGAAGATCAAGTCCTGGCCAAGCTTGCTGCTGCTGTCAAGTCTCCAACCAAGCGTGGCAGGCCTGCTGATGCTGCTGCTTCTGTCAAGTCTCCAACCAAGCGCACCCAGTCGGCTGATGCTGCTGTCTTCAAGTCTCCCACCAAGACTGCTCCAAGGGGAAGGCCTCGCACTCCTGGCAAGTCTCCTTCAGCCAAGCGTCAAGCCACCTCCAAGTCTCCAGCCAAGTCAAGCCACCTCCAAGTCTCCAGCCAAGTCTCCAGCCAAGTCTCCAGCCAAGTCTCCAGCCAAGTCTCCAGCCAAGTCTCCAGTCAAGTCTCCAGTCAAGCCTGTCACTCCAGCCCAGACCCGAACCAAGACTGCAGTCCAGCCTTCACCTCCACCTCCAGATGATGATACTCCTGCTGATGATGATGATGACTCCGTACCAAATCTACAAGCTGCAATCCACCAGCAGACCATGGACTCCGACTTCGATGCCACCACGGAGGAAGATACTCCCGAGAAGACTGCTGCCAAGTCCCAGGGCAACAAGGGGAAGAACCAGGCGCCGGAAGATTCTGACAACACTGGATCTGAGGTTGAGCTGATCCAGGACTCCGATGGCCAGTTTGTCCACAAGGAGAAGAAGAAGGGCTACAGAAAGAAAAACTCCATGGACCTAATGGGCCTCACAGAACAGCAGGAGGATGAGCTGATCGACTGGTACCGGGGAGAACAAGGACCTGTACTCCAAGGGCTCCACCACCTTTAAGACAACACAGAAGGACAGACTGGATGCAGAGAAAGCAGTTGAACTTACATTGCTAGTGGGGAAAGAAATCACAGCAGCTAAAGTCAACAAATGGAGGAGCAACATCAGGATTACCTTCGGAAAGATCATCAAACCTCAAGCGCCTGGGTCTGGCAGAAAGAAGATGTCTGAGTGAGACAAGAACATCCTGGCGAAGTGCGAATTCCTGAGGGCCTTCATCATTCCGAAGGGTGCCGTGGAAATCTCCAGCTTCACTGGACCAGGAGGAAGTGACCGCCTGTCGTCCGATTCTGATGCCGGCATGGACTGCACTCCTATGCCCGATCTGGATGACAGCTTCCCAGCCAGCCAGCAGCAGTCGTCCCTGGAGATGTCCCAGCAGTCCCGCCAGCCGTCCCAGCCGCAGTCCCAGGTCTTCCCAGGACGAAAGCCCTCCAAGAAGAGGAAGGACACAGACCAGGAGATGGCCTCTGCCCTCACTTCAATTGCCGGTCACTACAATTCGGACAGGCCCAGGAAAGCAGCACCACCTCAGTTGGCAGGACCATTCTGTGACATGTGCCCACAAACTGCTGACAGGCTGGATCCAGAAGTACACCAGTTGCAGAACATGTGCAGGAGTATCTTCACATCTGGCAAGAACATGAACCGTGCCCTGAGACTTCGCCTCCTGCACTCCTTGAGCCAGACGGACAACTACTTTGTACAGGCGGCCGTCCAAGATAAAATCCTGATGATGCAGCAAGAGAATGTGGAGATGATCCTAGGGCAGCAGCAGCCGCAATACATCCCTCCTCCTGGTCCTGCTCCATCCTTTGTCAACCTGGACTTGCAGCAGCCTCCAACAACTCAGCAGCAGCCCCAGCAAACAAGGCCTTCGACAAGTCTTCAGATGCAGTCCCAGCCTCCACGCCAGCAGTTGCAGTCCCAGCCAAGCAGCAGCAGCCAGTTCCAGTCCCTGCAGCCAATTTGAAGCCAGACTCCAGCCCTGCAGCAGTCATCTTTAAGCTTCACCCAGCTGATGCTTGACAGCCCCCAGAAGCTTGGCTTCCCGGACCCTCTTTTGGCCAGCAGCAGCAGCCACTACAGCATCAGCCACTACAGCAGCAGCAGCAGCCTCTACAGCAGCATCAGCCACTACAGCAGCAGCAGCGGTCTCTACAGCAGCAGCAGCAGCAACCACTACAGCAGCAGTCTGTACAGCAGCAGCAGCCACCACTACAGCAGCAGTCTCTACAGCAGCCGCAGCAGCAGCAGCAGTCTCTACAGCAGCAGCAGCAGCAGCCGACACTTGTCCACCAGCAGCAACATCAAACTCCATTGTCGTACCAGTGGAGCCAAGTCAACCTGCCCTCTCCAAGGAAGTGATGCCTGTTCAAGTCGTCTGAAAAAAGAAAAAAAAAACAACCACGGCCCTTTTAAGGGCCACCAAATCCTCCCAAAAGAGCTGGCCACGTACACATCTTATGTTGACTAAAACTCTTGCGTTGACAAACAAGAGCAAAAATGAAAAGAGCCCCAAAAAAAAAGTTGACAAACTCCCCACAAAAAATCCAGTCCTGGCCCTTGTAAATTTTAAACACCTTCATAAAAGCAAGGTGCTATTTCCCTTCAATTTTTTTGGCCCATTTTCACTTTCTGCTCCACCAGTAGAGGTGGCATTTCTGCTTTCTAAATTAAAGTTTTTTCAACACTTTAATTAATTAGATATAGATAGATAGATAGATAGTAGATAGATAGATAGATAGATAGATAGATAGATATAGATAGATAGATAGATAGATAGATAGGCAGATAGATAGCTAGATAGATAGTAGACAGATAGATAGGAGTAGACTATGGAGATAGATAGACAGCATAGTAGGGAGAACCTGAAGGACACTTCAGGACAACCCATTCTCCACCACTCTCTGCTTGTGTTAGTTGTTGGGGGGATGTCAAGGTCTTGGAACTGCTACCAACTCTCTCAGGGGGTCAGGTCATCTCCAACGATGAAGTATGGAAAAGGATTCCCAACTGTGCCAGGTAGGTTCAGCAGGGAGAGCTTCAGTTCTTGGAGAGTCAGTAAGTGATGATAGAGCGTAGTAGCATAGTACTGAGAGAAGCTTGGCATCCAGTGCAGTAGAGGAACTTGTCCACCAAAGCCATAAGCACAATGGAATGGAAGCCCTTGTAGTTGTAGTAGATTGGCCCAGCTTTCCGAGGACATCTGATGGCAATGTGCTTCCCATCCAGTGCTCCGATGCAATGGGGCATGTTCCACCTCTTCTCGAAGCCCTTGGCAACTTCCTTCCAGGATGCTAGATCCATTGGCAGGGTCAGCAGATGTTCGTAAGCTCGCATGATGGCAATGCAGACACTGGGGATAAAATTGCAGATGGTGTTGGGAGCCACTCTGAAAGCGTAGCCCAAGGACTTGTAGCTCTCTCCTGTCGCCAGGTATCGTAGGGTGACTGCCAACTTCAATCCAGGTTCCAGAGCCCTTCTCATGTTGGTGTCTTGTTTTGTAATTGCAGGAGCCACAGCAGCCAGGATTTCAGCAAAAATTTCAGGAGGCATTCTGCAGAAGTTGTAGTAGCCAGAGACATCATTGTTGGCCAACTCAGGCATCAGTTGGTAGTAATGGCCATGTTGTTCCCTCTGCAGCAGCCAATTGCGAATCCACCATCTCTTCCTCCTCCTCCTCCTCCTCCTCCTCCTCCTCCTTCTTCTTAGATAATAAGCACCAGCAACAGCAGCAACAACAGCAACGTCAAGGTCTTCCCCAGCATCTTTATCAGCCATCATGTCTGTCCAGCATCCAGAAGTGTCCTCTTCAAAGGTCAAGCAGCAAGTGAAGCAAGGCGGCCCTCTGCGGCCCTTTTTATTGGCTTTCGCTGCGCCCTCCTCCGCCGGGTCACTCCCGGCGATATGCCCACGGTCCTACAGACATCCCGGTGTAGTACAAAACCATTCCCGCAGTCGTAAAAGCAATACCCGGCGCTGTGAAAAAATAGTCCGCCGCGGTGAAATAGCTTCCCTGACGGGTATATGTTCCCTGAGGGGTACTTTTTATATCTCGGGGTGATATAAAAGTATCCCGCAGGAGGAGGAAATTCCTTTCCCCCCGGCGAACTTTTGGGGACGGCGTACAACTTTTGTTCCCCGCAGGGAACAAAAAGAACCCCGCCGGGCCTTTCGTTGCATGGTTATCGATTAACCTTAATTGATTACATAATTGCTCTTCCCGCCGTCCTAACTCAAAATCTTCCAAGAAATTGTCTGCCTCTGCGCCGCCGGCAACAAAAAGTTCTCTGTCATGTCCCGTGAGATCTTAGCATTATTCTTTATACTTGCACTAGTTTAGTATTTTCTGGCACATCACACCAAGATTTCTGTTAGGGTGTCCAAAATGTGTGTCCCCGGGACCCTGTGAGGTTTCCAAAGTCGTTTCCCTTGAAACAGTTTGGATGTCAGTTGAACCTAGTTTATGCTTTTCATATAGTAGATGTCACAGCAATCACTTGCAATTTTCAGACATATTGCAGTATCCAAAACAACTTAGGAAGTGAGATGTTAACCAAATGAATCAACAATTCAAAGCTGCTTTTTAAAATTCACTTCTGAATCTCGGCTGGAATACTTAACTGAAATTATTGGAATTGAGTTGTTATCTCCTCAAAAGGAGACATGACTGACTGGTATTGGAATAGGTGTGAATTGCAATTGACGGACTTCAAAATGTGAAGCCACCAAGATGTCACTTGCAAGGTAATCAGTAATGTCTTGATTGCAATCCTGGATTGCCTCAGTGCTTGTGTTTCTTGTTAATTGAAAATTCATAAAATCGGTGGCTGCTGTCACTTGCATGAAACTAGAGATGACTGGCTGGCTATTTGATTAGATAGGCAGCGGCTGACTGAAGCTCTGCTGGCTATCAGCGGCGGAGCACATGTCCATCAGAGGCGGGTGTTAATGGCTGGCGTTAATGATTAATGCCCGCTAATCATGCATTACCATGTTACAACAACAGGGCATTTCAATATTAATGGCCTACTTAACTGCTATTCAGATTGATAATAATATACTATATTACTTGTGATTACAGAAATCTTCCTCATTCCCCTAGAGGACGTCAACCTGCCTTAACGAGAGCATCCAGACGGCCTTTGCGGTCTACATGTCTAAGCAAGGACTTTGCCCAGATTGGCTGAAGGGAAACACGGTCATCAAAAGAGGCCTGACGTATGTCGCAAAATTTTCTACTTCATAAAAGTATTGCGAGAATCTCCCATTTTGCAACACTTCAGTTTTCTTATGCAACACAAATTGCAATTCAACTTGGACCACTTGACTTCTGATATTACCAGATCTTGTTTGATTCTGGCTCTTATAGGTGGCATGGACCTTTGTTGGACAGCAACTCTAATCATCCTTCACCTCACTGGCATTGCTGTGTCCTCCTCCTATCCTAATTATCGTGCGAACGTGCACAGATACAATACGTAAATCCCAATCATCCATCCAGCCATTAACAAACAGTAAATGTACCATAATTAATGCAAAAATGAAACCTATTCTTAATTTTTTGTGTGATCTTTTGTCTTTGTTACATTGACCTGATTCTGTGACTTTGACATTTGACCTAATTTTGTGACATTTGACCTCCAGGTACGACATGACCCCTGACAATGGCAAGCACACTCTGACGATAGGGGAGGCGGATGAGAAGGACGAGAGTTCCTACACAGTCCGATTCCAGGAGGGAGCTGAGTCTACGACAAAACTGACCGTCAAAGGTAAATTGATTTGATTATATTGGTTAGAAGATGTAAAGCATGCTGTGTCACTAGTTCCAAGTTTCAAGTTCTCACAGAAAAAATATACATTTATATATAAATGCATGGATATTTATACATAAATACAATTACACATACAAATCCTGTGAGAGTCTGGGGGTGATTTGAATGTATAAGTCCCCAACTAATAAGTTACGCAAATATACTTGGACGGAATTCAGAAAATTAAAACAAAAACAGTAACAAAAAATTTGAATATAATTACAGGAATTTGTGTTGAAGTAGACTTTTTGAGTCAAGCTCCAAGCAATTTGGCCTCTACGTGACATATGATAAAACGCAGTGCTTTTCCTTGCCATTAGCCACATTAGCATTGGCTAATGCATCCTCCATGTGGCTAATAAAAATTACATATTTTGCATGCAAATTAGCCACACATGTATGCGTTTCACTTAAAATTGGCCTTTGTGGCTAGTTGAATTTTTGTCCTAGGAAGAGCACTGATAAAAGGCTACTCTGACTCATTGTGGCTAATATCCAGTCATTTTTGTTCACAAAATGAAGCTGTGGATAAAAAAAGTTTCTCTCAGTTATTTGTTTAATTTTGGAAACCAAAACAATCTAAAACTGTGGAATTTTGTACATCACACCTTTTGTGCAAGTACTAATCACCTTGCATGAGCAGTGATTGACCAAGCCCACATATATTCATACCAAACCGCATAATGTGTTCATCAAGAAAGAATCAATCAATGAATCAATTAATGAATCAATCAATGAATCATTCGATGAATTAATCTGTCAATCATCAGCCATTCAATAAATCTGTCAATCAATCTGTCAATCAATCTGTCAATCAATCTATCTATCTATCTATCTTTCTGTCTATCTATTTGTCTGTCCGGCTGTCTGTCTAGCTGTCAGTCCAGCTATCTAGCTGTCTATCTATTTCTGTATATATCTATTTATTTCTGAATTTTTTGTATATCTATCCGTTCCTCTTTATCTAGTTGCAGTTCTGGTTTAAGTACTTGACTTCGTAAAATTTGTCTGAAGACTGAGCTTTTGAGATATATTTTTTACAATTAAGTACTCAAAAGTTGGTAAAATTAACAATTTTCGGAAAATGCCCAAAAAAGGAAGTTAAAGTTCTGTTAAGAAATTTGACTGCAGGGACTATTAGACAGTGATGTAATCGAGACCAGGACATCCGAGACCGAGGCAAGGCCAAGGATTTGGCATCCAAGACCGAGCCATGGCGAGACCATCAAAATATGACCCCGAGGCCGGCCTCGAGGACCTTAATTTTGGCTTGTGATAGTGGGTGGGTTTAACTCAATGATGGTCTTATAAACTTTGTGTTACAGACACAAACTTCCAACTTTTTGTTTACTTCAACTAACCCTGGCTCCGGCCATATTTTTTTTCTTAGGCAACTACTACAGCTGGGTGGCCAAGTGGCTTAGGTGCCCGCCTGCTCCACTGAAGGTCTTTGCCTGCATGGGTTCAAATATCGGGTGGGGAACCCAAAATTTTCAGAGCAAAATCCAGCCAGATATCGTTCGGATGAGACGTTAAATTGGCGGCCCCTTGTATCAGTGTCTATACTGGGCAAGTAAAAGATCCCTCACATGGGGTAAATGTGTAACATGTTGAGGACTCCCCCTCTCTCTCTCCCATCTCATCAATCAACACTCGTGAGCACCAAGAAATGCTCTAAGAGGACTGCACTTCCCATATCTATCTATCTATCTATCCATCTAATTATAACAGGGGTTTCTTTTGCATCCCCCCAGTGAAACAGAGAGAGAATGGGTCAAAGTTTTTTTTCTGTACAATGTTGTGGAGGCAATTCGGGAGGTTGTAGAGGCTTAAAAACCAACCGGGGACCTTGATATACTTCGTTTCTGAAATACATTTTAATTGTAATTTGGTGCTGTATGTGCTGGGGTTATTCAGAATTTAGCGAAATTTAACAAAATACCAAACATGACATTGTCTTTTTCCTCTTTCAGAATTTTTGGCATTTTAAAGTGTCTATTGTGAACTCAGTGTCAGTGTCTATGCTGGACAAGTAAAAGATCCCTCAGTATTTCACCGAGGAGTTACGAAATTTAGTAAAGGGATTCGTTTGAGCATTTGAATCAGGAACATTTTGTGAATGCAAGATGGATGCCAAGATGGCCGCCACAAAATGGCTGCTATTCTTGTTTTGCCTATTGTGAGTTAAGCAGAATATTGCCTTATTTTTCTGTTTGTCAAATGCACATAATAAAATGCTTCTGGGTGTGAATTAGGAATGGGTTTGCCATTTGCAGAAAAGATTAACATTTTTTTTTGTTTCCGACCCAAGACATGGATGACATTCTCCATGGAGACACGCAGTTGTGCGTGGGAGTTCCGTATGGTCTTATTGTCTCTTCGCGTTCAAATTGATTGTTTTCAGTTGATGTATTGAGGCTTCTTGAGTCTTGTGCATGATGGCGCGCAGTTTTGTGTGGGAGCACGTGGTTGTGCGTGGAGACATGCAGTAGTGCATTGAAGCACACGGTTGTGCGTGGAAGCATACGGTTGTGCTGTGTGGCCTTATTGTCTCTTTGGGGCTGTACTTTATTGTCTTTAATTCTTTAATTGAAGCATCTTGAGGCTTGTGCGTGGGAGCACGCGGGTGTGTGTGGGAGCATGCGGCTGTGCGTGGGAGCACAAGATCGTGCGTGGGAGCACGCGGTTGAGCTGTGTGGTCTTGTCGTCTCTTTGGGTTATACTTTATTGTCTTTAATTGAAGTATCTTGAGGACAAGCCTTGTGCATGAGAGCACGCGGTTGTGCTTGGCAGCATGCGGTTGTGCGTGGCAGCACGCGGTTTTGCACTGGGAACAGCAGACCAAGACTTGCTTGGAAATTCACACTGTGGAGCTCTTGAAAATTAGAAATTGGTCACCCTTGCATTCTGCAGATTCCAGCAACTTTTCTTGGGCTGTTTGCATAATTTCTGGGCTCTGTAGCAGAGATTCTAGATTGTTTTACTGTATTCTTACATATTGACAGCTTGGCGGTCAGCAGAGAAATGAACCTTGAGCACGGCGCTGGACCCCTTTTATCAACTTTGGCGCAAGCCATGCCCACTTGGCCCGGGTCTGGTTTGAGTGACCTAGTTCTTGTGTCATTTCGAGGTGAGCAATTAATGATTTGCAATAAAGACCCGTCTTTCTTGGCCTATTTCTGCGATGTTGAAAAAGGATAGGCTTGGAGTATGTTGAGAAATTAGTTCATCAAGGTTTTGTTTTCTTGTTGAGTGAATTTTGGTCGACCGTTAGCCTATTTTAGTTGTTTTTCAGACGTAAAATGCATCAGCCTGACTGGTATTGAAACGCGAAATGGCTCGTTTTGAACTGTTCTTGCTGATGTAACTGTCTGAAACCATTTTATTTGTCTTAGAAATGATTTTAGATGAATTTTGCACTAATTCCCATGTTTCGAGGTGCTCTGTAATTGTGCGAAATGTGTCGGCATCTGTAGGCGCTCATTTAACAGAATTTTACTTCCGGTTGTCATATTTTGGACAGCTGGTTGGTCGCCACAATATAACTTTTGAGTCAGGGCTAAGACTCAGCCACTGTTGTATTTTTGATCAGTGTCTGTCCTGATTATTTGTTGAATGAATAATCCTTGACAAACTTCATTTTTTCTTTTTTCAGCATTATCTGTTTCAGCATTACCTGTGCCTGGAAACAGCGTAAAACTAGGAGAAAGTGAAAAACTTACAAGACCTGACGCAGGTAAGAGGAAATAAAACTTTTTGAATTGAAAATGTAGTACATCCAATTGTGGGAGAGTATCTAAACTGGATTATTAAAATTTATCATCAGTTATATTATATGTCATTTAAAATTTGCTGTGCAACTAAAATTTCTCATGTCAATTGTGCACAGCATATTTGTTAATTAAAATTTATGTGGGGGTATATCAGACTTGTTATCTATCTCAGAACTTATTCGGCTGTTTGCTATGCAACAAGGGCCGGATAATTCTTAGAGCACAATGTGCACAGGGCAAGGGGCATGGGGGTCTCACAAAAATGAAAAATTGGACTTAACATTAAGAACACTTTTCCAAAGACATAAAACATCACACTTCAAATTATTATTAATTTAGACCATATAATCAAGGGCTCCCTTCAATAGAGGTTAGCTAGGGTAGGACCAGTGTCCCTACGTTTGCAGATCAAACCTGACTTATTTTTGCAGGTGAGATTCATATATGAGAGGATGTGTGCCAAATTTCAGATAATTTTATCGATATCTAGTTGTGCAATAGACAAGACATTTTGTTGAGTGTTACACAGCTTTTATGAAATTGTAAATTATATTGTTGTCCTTGTTAATAAATCTCCATAAAGTAACAATATATACAAAAAAGTATTTTTGGTGTCACAAAGCAAAAACATTGGCTTTATGTGGACATGTGAATAATTGAGACAGCATTCTTTCTTGACACTTTTCTTACCACAGTATAACATGCACTAAATAGCATAAGTAGATTGAATACCATCAAAATTCTGATGAGTAAAATCATCTCTTTCACAGACAAAAGTTTATGCTAAAGTTTCGAAACTTTCTTTTGTCTCATAATTTCCAAACATTTTCATTCAAAGCAGTGTACTGGATCTTTGCCAGCAACGATGCTTTGTGAAAGTTGTTTGGCGTAGTGATATGGACAGCTGTTGTGCAACGTGATCTGTCCAAAACAGGTCAAATTAATGTTGACCAATTCGGTTTTCCAGGGACTGTCAGCATTCTGCTGCCACTTGTCACTCCCGAACAGAGACAGGGTAAAATGCCAGTGGTGAAGTAATGTTGCTTGGCAACCAATGAGGTGTAGACAGGTGACAAGACCAGGGCAGTTAAAACCAAAAATCACCAATCGATGGATCCAAGCATAACAGAGCCCAGGGACATGGTATTTCAAAAGTAAAATAGCAGGATCACACAAAGCCCAATCCATAACCTCAGTTATGGGCCTAAGGGTAGACAGAGCCCACTTTTTTTTCCAGGATAATAGAGCCACACATTTTTGTGATTCAGACTAAGGCTCAATGCTCACAGTAGCCTATAGGTTGCCGTGGTGACACTAAACAGCCAAACTTTGATATTGCGTTACTGTTGCAGCTCAATATCAGGCCTATGTCAAACTACTATTATCAGTGTTCAATATGTTTCAAGCTTCTCCCCCCCCAAAAAAAAATTTCAATGGATGCAAGGGGGTGCGATGTGACTTGTAATATTTTTACATGCTGTGATGTCATAGATGTTTGTTATGACATCACTCTCTTTGGGTCAATGGGAAGAAGCCATTTGCTCAATGTATAACGATAAAAATCAAATTTTTACTTTCAAAGGAATATTTTACATTCATTGCAGTGACTATAGGAGATGACCAGGTGCTTTCAGGAGCAAAAAATATTTAGTCTTAGAATGTATCAAAAATTGTTGTGAAACAAGGGATAGCTTGAAAATTTAATTCTCCCAAACCATGTCTTTCAAATGAAATCTCATGACGACTAGTGCTGAGTACCGTGAGCTGAATATCAATACGCCCTTCACACAATATTATCGTGGTATAGATTTACCGGCATTTATTAGGAATTCAACAATTTCGCAACTTTCTTTGGCAAATTTTGGGCCATCATCCAGAGTTTTACAACATACATAACGTTGCAAAACGGCATCCCACCGTGTTGCGGCAAACAAAAAACGATGTTTCGGCGCAAAATTAAACTGATTCCACAGCGCTTTTTAAATAGTTTTAAGCAATAAATACTGATTTTTGGCCTCGAAAAATAACCGGTAAGATGTCATACGATATACCAGTGCATATATCGATGTAAAAAACTGGTTTATTTCGATACGGTGTATCACGGTACTCACTACTCTGCACTAATGACGACGATTCATGACCGTTCGAGGGCTTGCCTATATGTAAAAAATAACGTGCAAGCACTTTAACAGCTGCTTGTATAGATATATAAGTGCAAGTATCTATAATTTACTAATCTACTATATAAATCTATCTATCTATCCATCTATCTATGTATCTATATGTTCCTTCGTTCCTTCTTTCCTTTCTTCCATCCTTCCCTTCCTTCCATCCTTCCTTCCTTCCTCCCTTTCTTTGCTCCCCTCCCTCCCTTCCTTCCCTCCCTTCCTTCCCTCCCTTCCTTCCCTCCCTTCCTTCCCTCCCTTCCTTCCCTCCCCTTCCTTCCCTCCACTTCTTCCCTTCCCTCCCTTCCTTCCCTCCCTTCCTTCCCTCCTTGTCAGAGCTCCCCAGCAACACTAGCAAAAGTAGGTCAGTGTGACCCAGTTGCCGCGATTGACCTTTGACCTCAAGATAGTCAGCCTGTTTGTTTTCTTCAATGATTTTTTCCATCTGAGAGAGGCACCAAAAGTTTTTCAACGCAAGATAATATTCTATTCAGACTGTATGCTAAGTTCTAATAACATAGGTGAAACAGCACGACCAAGGGAGTTGTCATAAGTTTTCCTGAACTCCTCTCGCAATACAGGCTGCAAGCAGCTGTAAAAATTTCCATGGCATAAAATCATGCAAACAAAAGCTGCACAGCAGCAAACGCTCAGTACAGAGACAAGTGATCAGCCAGGAGCACATACCACAGCTTCTTAAACTTGGTTGGTGTTCGAGTAAAGTTTGCTTGTTGATAAAGTTTTTATTTAATATTTATTGATGACTTTACACTTGCACAATTTTCATCAGATGTAAAATGGTTAGTGCATGATATGCAACTCATAACCCAAAGTTTATGTCAATATGGGGTATTTGTAGGTGACTTATGACTCAAACGTGTGCTGAAAACAATTTACTCCTGGGAGATCATCAGAACCAAGGATGGGAGAAGAAAACGGTTGAATAACAAAGTGGTTTCATCTGTAGTGAAGAGGCAGACCATCCTCAAAGAAAAGGAAGCATGTAAGCGGAGCATTTTGACAAATTAAGTATCTGGGTCAAAATTTCAGCTGAAAAAAAAAATTGAAAATTTTTTGCTCCAGAAATGCCTTTTTAAGTTTGCATTGGGTAGGTAAAACAATCAGCTATCACTGCACTTTCATGTCCAAGGGTTCCAATGCTCTGCTGATCTGTACTGAGGTGATAAACACAGCTGTAATGTTTTTTGACTTTCATAAAAATCACACTTACAACTAAAAAATCCTGACCACTTGGGGCTGAACTATCTATTGCCAATGATAAGGCAAGTGACTGGCACATTTTGGGCCAAATTCCAGGTCTCTTAGTGCCAATTATTTTTGTGAAACTGCATTTTGATCAATTAAAATACCAAATATGTGAGTCATAATTCATTAGCATCATGCCTATAACTTGAAATCTGTAGGGGAACCGGGGCACATTGGGACGCTTTTAACGTCTACTAATTTTGCTCAATGCTGAAAGCACTGAAGAACTCAGAAGTTTGCATGAATATCACCAATACTATTGAGCTTAAATGCAAGGCATAACAAACTAGACTGCACCTACCCTTTTTCAGCCAGAGAGTCGTAAAAATGACTGTCCCAATGTGCCCCGGCGTGGCACAGCGGGGCACATTAGGACTGAATTAAAAAATCATTTTTAACACTCCATGTGCAATAGACATCACATATAAGTAGTGTGTAAGACAATATACAGTGCATGAACACCTTTTAGTTCCAATAGTTCATAACTTTAAACAGTTTTAAACATTTAACATTAACTGTCCTGGGTGCGGACACCTATGTAAGTAACACACAGTGCTTTGTGACAAATATGCTCACATGTTCACTGTGGCCTGAATACCTGTTATATCCCTCACTTGGCAGTGATCCTCATGGAAAACCCATGGGATATAATTTTGTGGTCCACCATCCCTAATTTAAATATGATCCACCATCCCTAATTTAAATATGATCCACTATCCTTGATTTACATATTTTATTTATTTGTGGCACTACTTCAGATAACACATGAGGTCACAATCACGACACATGACATCGCAGCAGCAGCACATGACGTCACAATAGCAGTAGAGCCACTATGAAATCATCAGCATTGGTGACGTCACCAGCAGTCATGTGACTCTGTCAGCTTTGTTTATAGCAACCAGTCAGACTCCACCCACTTTGTCATTTGTTTATGTTACAGTTTGATCTGATTGGTTTGGCCACCGTCAAAACATTAGATCCATCCACCAAAGTGATTAGGTCATTATTATTTTAAATTATCTATATTCAAGCTTTAAAATTACCTCATAGGATGTCAAAATAGCTGAAAATGTGGGATATAAATAAAACCCACTCAGGGTGGTGGATCAGTCCTCTGAAACCCACTTCGCCACTCGTTAGTTCCTCCGCCAGCCAGACCGCTCATGGGTTTCACTGGACTGATCCACCACCCTGAGTGGGTTTTATTATAGGGTGCTGTCCCAGGTCATTCAGTTGCCTTGGACACTTAAATTCTGCCATATTAAGTGCGTCCCAATGTGCCCCGAATTCACTGTCCCAATGAGCCCCGATATGACTTTTACACCAAAATGATAATTTCTCAGACACCAGTGAGTGTGTTTATCACGATAGTAATTCATAACTGTTCGTTACGATATATAAAATTCATACAAGCACTGAGAAAGTCTCATTGTTCATGGTTTGTCCACCGAATGGTTCAAATTGAACCTGTCCATATTTACTTTAGAAGTAGGAAAACAAACTTTTGCTCGCCATACTTCGGCATGTGGCTGTAATTTGTCTATAAAACCATGGAAACATCAGGATGTGAAATTACAAGATATGATGGCACTACCATATCATATACCTTGCCAGGATCCAAGAAAACCCCACCATCCCACTGTGCCGCGCGTCGCAATGTGCCCCGGTTCCCCCTACCAATAAGAGCTGAAGAATGTATTACCAATGTATGGGAAAGTGGCTATTCTGCACACAATGAGCTATATTTCAGGTCTCTTTGACCAATAGTTATTGAGATAGAACATATCCTTGAACCAGAAAGGCAGTAAGTGATTTTTGACATGATGCTAATGATGATTAAGGTAAAAATCTTTGTAGGGACCAGTGCAAAACTGGCAGTCTGGTAATATGTGCATGCAATGTCCTTATGCTACAGTCTTACGGGACATGCCGGAGAACTTTTTGTTCCCGGTGGCGCAGAGGCAGACGATTTCTTGGAAGATTTTGAGTTAGGATGGCGGGAAGGGCACTAATGTAATCAATTAAGGTTAATCGACAACCATGCAACAAAAGTCCCGGCGGGTTTCTTTTTGTTCCCTGTGGGGAAGAAAAGTTGTCCGCCGGACCCAAAAGCTCCCTGGGGGGAAAGGAATTTCCTGCTCCTGTGGGATAGTTTTATATCCCCCCGAGATGAAAAAAGTACCCCTCAGGGAAGCTATAACTGCCCCTCAGGGAAGCTGAAATATATTTCAATGCGGCGGACTGTTTTTTCATATCGCCGGGTATTGGTTTTACGCCTGTGGCAATGCTTTTCTACTACTCCGGGATTTCTGTAGCACCGAGGGCATTCCGCCGGGAATTAAAAGCATCCCGCGGTTGTCAAGGGCACTGCGAAAGCAAATAAAATGTTGGCAGTCACCCTGCGGTACATGGCGACAGGAGAGAGCTACAAGTCCTTGGCCTATGGTTTCAGAGTGGCTCCCAACACCATCTGCAATTTTATCCCCAGTGTCTGCATTGCCATCATGCGAGCCTACGAACATCGGATGACCCTGCCAATGGATCCAGCACCCTTGAAGGAAATTGCCCAGGGATTCGAGAAGAGGTGGAACATGCCCCATTGCATCGGAGCACTGGATGGGAAGCATATTGCCATCAGATGTCCTCAGAAAGTTGGGTCAATCTACTACAACTACAAAGGCTTCCATTCCATTGTGCTTATGGCTTTGGTGGATTCCGACTACAAGTTCGTCTACGTGCAGGCTGGATGCTAAGGAAGTGCATCGGATGGAGGAGTCTTCCTGGACACAAGGCTGAGGGAACTACTGGAAGAAGAAGGACTTGGGCTACCCCCTGCTGAACCTCTACCTGGCACAAGTGGGGATCCTTTTCCATACTTCATCGTTGGAGATGAGGCCTTCCCCCTGAAGAGCTGGTTGTTGCGAGAAGGAACCTTGACATCCCCTCCAGAGTCTAGAACTACAGAATTTCAAGAGCAAGGAGAGTGGTGGAGAATGCCTTCCGTATCCTGTCCCACAGGTTCAGATGCTTCCTAACTACAATGCCCCAGAAACCCGGCAGAGTGGCAGCCATCACTCTGGCAGCCTGCACTCTACACAATCTTCTGCGAGACAGAGCAGGAAATCATCGAGCCGTGGACAATGACGCTATGGACAGAGAAGATCCTGCAACCCATGAAGTCATTGAAGGACTGTGGAAAGGAAGACCCTTGCATGACCTTGGATTCGCTCCAGCATATGGAAATGCCACCAGACAAGCAAAGCAGTACCGAGACTACCTACGAGACTACGTCAACAGCCCAGCAGAAAGTGTCCCCTGGCAGATGGAAAGAATTTGAAGATGAAGCAGAGCAGCAGCAACAGCAATTCAATGCCCCCTCCCCCACGGAAAAAAAACTAATTTACCTAGCCCTTGTCAGGGCTTACCACTTCATCCAGAATGAGCAGGCCTTGTACAAATCTTTATGTTGACAGACCCCTAAAAAAAAAGTCCCTCCCTGCAATAACTAAAATTTTTGTCACGTCCATAAAATATCACATTTTCATGATTGTATCTATCTGTACAACCGATTTAAATCATTTCTATGCCTGTCTATCAATCTGTCTATTTTTTTATCTATCTGTGCATCTGTCTATCTACCTATCTACCTATCTACCTATCTATCTATCTCTCAAGTGTAATCCCTGCAACATGACAATCACTTGTTTTTGTTTGCTGCAGTGTATGTGCAACGTGCAACGTCTTTCTTCTATCTAGCTATCTATTTGTCTATCTATCTAGCTGTCTGTCTGCCTATCAGTCTGTCTGTCTATCTATCTAGCATCTATCCATGTATCTATCTATCTATCTATCTATCTATCTATCTATCTATCTATCTATCTATCTATCTATCTATCTATCTATCTATCTATCCAAGTGTAATCACTGCAAGATGACAATCACTTGCTTATTGTTTGCTGCAGTGTATATATGCGACTTGCAACTTCTTTCTTCTATCTAGCTATCTATCTAGCTATCTATCTAGCTATCTATCTGTCTATCTATCTATCTATCTGGCTATCTATCTATCTATTTATCTGGCTATCTATCTATCTATCTGGCTATCTATCTATCTATCTGGCTATCTATCTATCTATCTATCTGTCTTATCTATATAAATGAAAGTGTTGAAAAAACTTTAATTAAGAAAGCAGAAATGCCACCTGAAAGGTAAAATGGGCCAAAAAATTGAAGGAAAATAGCACCTTGCTTTTATGAAGGTGTTTTTAAAACATTTACAAGGGTCCAGGACCGGATTTTTTTTTTGGGGAGTTTGTCAACTTTTTCTTGGGGCTCTTTTCATTTTTGTATGTGTGTGTGGCCAGCTCTTTTGGGAGGATTTATGGCCCTTAAAAGGGCCTGGGTTGTTTTTTTTCTTTTTCAGACGACTTGAACAGGCATCACTTCCTGGAGAGGGCAAGCTTATTTGGTACGACGCTGAAGGTTGATGTTGTTGCTGGTGGACAAGTGTCCGCTGCTGTGTCTGCTGCTGTACTTGCTGCTGCTGAACTTGCTTCTGCGATACTCGCTGCTGCTGCTGCTGCTGTAGAGGCTGCTGCTGGCCATAGGAGGATCCAGGGAAGCCAAACTTCTGGGGGCTGTCCTGCAGCATCATTTGTGTGAAGCTTAATGATGACTGCTGCATTCCGAGGCTTGGAGTCTGCAACTGGCTTCCACTTGGCTGCAGGGACTGGAACTGGCTGCTACTTTGCTGGGACTGCAACTGCTGGCGTGGAGGCTGGGACTGCATCTGAAGACTTGTGGTCAGCCTTGTTTGCTTGGGCTGCTGCTGACTTGTTGGAGGCTGCTGTACGTCCATGTTGAGAAAGGATTGAGCAGGACCAGGAGGAGGGATGTATTGCTGCTGCTGCTGGCCTAAGATCATGTCCACATTCGGTTGCTGCATCACCAGGATTTTATCTTGGATGTCCGCCTGAACAAAGTAGTGTGCCGTCGCGTTCAAGGGGTCCAGGAGGCGAAGTCGCAGGGCACGGTTCATGTTCTTGCCAGACGTGAAGATATTCCTGCGCTGGTTCTGCAACTGGTGTACTTCTGGATCCAGCTTGTCAGGAACTTGTGGGCACATGTCACAGAATGGGCCTGGCTGAGGTTGTTCTGGCTGCCTGGGCCTGACCACACTACAAGCAATTGTAGTGAGGGCAGAGGAGATCTCCTGGTCTGTGTCCTTCCTCTTCTTGGATGGTTTTCGGCTGGCGGGACTGCTGCTGGGACTGCTGCTGGGACTGCTGCTGGGACTGCTGCTGGGACTGCTGCTGGGACTGCTGCTGGGACTGCTGCTGGGACTGCTGCTGGGACTGCTGCTGGGACTGCTGCTGGGACTGCTGCTGGGACTGCTGCTGGGACTGCTGCTGGGACTGCTGCTGGGACTGCTGCTGGGACTCGGGGAAGCTCTCATCCAGAGGGTGCATCGAAGTGTAGTTCATGGGGACATCAGAATCGGAGGACAGGTGGTCACTTGCTCCTGGTCCAGTGAAGCTGGAGACTTCCATGGCACCCTTCGGAACGATGGAGGACCTCAGGAATTCGCACTGTTGAGGATGTACTGGTCTCGCTCTGACAACTTCTTTCTGGCAGCCCCAGAGGCAGGAGGTCTGAGCTTGGAGAAGGTAGTCCTGAGGTTGCTCCTCCATCTGGTGACTTGAGCTGCTGTGATGTGTGACCCCAGTAATGAAAGTTCAGCTGCTTTCTCTGCATCCAGTCTGTTCTTTCTTTCAGTCTTCCAGGTGGTGGAGCCCTTGGAGTCCTTGTTGTCCCGGAAACAGTCGATCAGCTCATCCTCATGCTGGTCTGTGAGGCCCAATAGGTTTTTTTCTTTCTGTAGGCCTTCTTCTTCTCCTTGTGGACGATCTGGCCATCAGAGTCCTGAATTAGCTCGACCTCAGATCCAGTGTTGTCAGAATCTTCCATTGGCTGGTTCTTCCCTTATTGCCATGGGACTTGGCAGCAGTCTTCCTGGGAGTATCTTCCTCTGTGCTGGCATCGTAGTCAGACTGCAGGGTCTGCTGGTGGATGACAGCTTCAAGAGGTAGTGCGGAGTCATCAGCAGGAGTCTCTTCATCTGGAGTCTGGAGCTGGAGGCTGGGCTGGAGGCTACACTGCAGTCTTGGCTTGAGTCTGGGCTGGAGTGGCAGGCTTGGCTGGAGACTTGGCTGAAGACTTGGCTGGAGACTTGGCTGGAGACTTGGAGGTGGCTTGACGCTTGGCTGCAGGAGACTTGGCAGGAGTGCGAGGCCTTCCCCTTGGCGCAGTCTTGGTTGGAGACTTGAAGACAGCATCAGCAGACTGGGTGTGCTTGGTTGGAGACTTGGCAGCAGCAGCAGCATCAGCAGACTTGGGACGCTTCTTCTGGACTGCAGCAGCAGTGGCAGGCCTGCCACGCTTGGTTGGAGACTAGACAACAGCTGCCATCTTGGCCAGGACTTCATCTTCATCATCATCTTCATCCTGCTCAGCTGGTTCATGTTCCATTGCGAATGGTTCGGTGCCCCCAAAGACCGTCTCACTGGTCAGTGTAGATGAAGCAGTGGTCACTGCCATGATGCTGTCATGGAAGTTGAACATGCTTGGAGAGAATGTAACAGCTGCGAAGTCCTCCCCTAGGAATGGAGCTGGTGAAGGAACTGGAGTTGAAGATGGAGTGGTCAGTGGAGTGCAGACTGGAGTGTTGCCCTTGGTTGGTGCCCTGTAGCTCTTTTTCCCTCTTCCTTTGGGTCCCATCTTGAAGAAGGATCAATCAGAAATGTAGCAGGATCAATCAGCAATGATGAAGCAGCAATGAATCAGCGATTCAGCAATGAAGCAGCAATTCAGTAGGCTGTGAAGCAGAGTGTCATGGAGTATAGATGCGTTCGTCTTGAAGATCAGAGTGGTTATTATATGGTGCTCTAGTGGATGCTCTTCTATTTATATGCAGGGCGCGCGCCAGTGAGTCTCCAAGGCTGACCCCCCTTCCCGCCGTGGCGCGAAAAGGTTCCCGCCGCGATGTGTTCAGTACCTCGCAGACAAAGGATATTGCTAAAAATAGTCACTCTGTCACCACTCTGTCTGCTCTGGGAAGGGGGTCCAGACAACGGCGCGAATGTTTTGCGCACGTCCCGGAGCATTTTCCTTGATGGCGGAGTGCAAAAGAACCGCTGCGAGGACCTTTTTTTCGCGCCTCGCAGGGATTCCCGCTCATTTTAGAAATCGGCGGCAAAGTTATTACCCCACAATGGCGCGAAAACTTCTACGCCGTCGAGACATTGACACAACAACCGCAGGATCAGGATCCTTTACTAGTTTTTGTGATACAATCTTTCAGAGAAAATTTCGGTGGAGACAGGCCATTTTCAGGGGGTACTTCAATGCTATTTATGGATGGGACAAAAATATTCTGCCATATATTTTTTGTGTTATAAGTTTTGCTAATATCCTTGTCTATGACAAATGGCAACAAGGTGTCCTCCATGTGCCTTCCTGCCATCATGAATTACTGTTAAACATTGGAGACAAGACTTCAGACTTACCAAATTTTGACCCATCTAAATCTTGTAAAGTGGACAGAAATTGGGTAAGAGTGGATCCCCCATTACAAAAGTTTTCTAGCTTCCTTTTTGTTTCTGTTATAAACTAATTTTTCTGTTTGTTGTGATGTTGTACAAAGATACCAGTCCGCACTTCTGAGGTGCAAGTGCTTGTATTACTAGGTGAGGCAGTCAAGGTTTCTGTGACACGGGACAAGGTTCCAAGCACAAGGGACGGAGTCTCGCATGCAAAGGGCAAAGTCTTGCTGGCAAAGGAGACGAGCGAGTGTCCCCTAAGGTGTTAACTGTAATGTTGATGTTCTGACTGTGTAAGAAAAATTCATGTGTCCAAACTGCGAGATGAATGACAATTCAACTCTGTGTTTTTGTAATTCATTTTGTAATTAATTTTGTGATGCCACTTTCAGTAATGATGGGGATGACACAGATGAGGAGGAAGCCATTGGAGCACCTCACCAGCCGTCCAAAGCATCCATGATTAAAGAGAAAAGATCAGAACCAAGGAGAAAAGATCAGCTGAGGACAGGATGCCATCAGGTTTGTTCCCTTGAAGCCTAAAAATGTTTCTTATGAAATACATAAAATTGACTAAATATCACAAGGTACCATCATTCAAGTACATTGCTACATAGTCCGGCAGTAAAATGCCATTTTTTGGGCCTGACCCAAAAGTTCCAGTTGAATATTTTTCTCTCTTTATCCTGTATCTATATGGTCCAAGGAACATTTTCAGGGGGAGGGTGTGATACTCTCACCCTTGAGCATTCCGAGAAATGCAAGATGGCGTCCAAAATGGCTACTGGACCAGAAATTGGTCATAAATTGGCTCCTATTTCAGCTAGGATGATAAATAAACCATCAAAATAGGGGTTTTGAGGGTCAAGGATTCCAGAAATAGATAAATCAAACTCATAAGGTCCTTTCCAAAATCAATGTGTTTTTTAGTGATAGGGACGGTGTCAACAGAAACCCTGAATTGGCTCCTAATTCAGCTAGGATGATAAATAATTTATATAATAAATAAAATAAAACATCAAAATAGGGGTTGTTGAGGGTCAAAGATTCAAGAAATAGATAAATCAAACTCATAAGATTGCAATTTCTACCTTAAATGGCCTAAATTATACATTACAAATGTAAAATTAGTGTTGAAAATCAAGATTAGGCATATGTGACCTGCTCCAACAAAATGTGCTTAAAGAATAAGCAAAGTATCCATTACTGTGGCTTCCCCTGAATCTAATTGAAAGGTGCTTTCAAATGATGGGTCATATGTGGTACATGTCAATTGCATCAAAAGAAATAACATGTCAAAAACCGCGAACAATGTAAATAATGAAGCTGCAGAATTTGAGAAAGTGGCCTTTACATCTCAAGCCAAACAATGTCAAACAAACAGAGGTTGGTTAATTGTTTTCTGGAGTACATGGATTAAAATGCACTAAGAATCTAAGATAATGCCTCTTTAAAAAAATATCCTTAAAGTATGACTTTTGAGATATATGAGCAATGCACATTAGCTCTTATCTTGACCATCTTTGCCTTCTTGAGAACTTGAGTCACTTTTGTTTCTTTTAGTGGACCAGCCGATATACATGATTCTGTACTGTCAGAGGCTTTCTTGCCAGTTCCGTATTTGAATTTTAAAGTTAATTTGTGTTCGTTGAGGTCAAAGCCAAGACAATAGTGCTTTTTCAGCAAAATTGAAAATAAAATAATCAAAATTACCTAAAGTGACAAAATTTTACATGCTTAGGCTAGAACTACACCTCACAGTACTTAATGAACTTAACTAATTTGATACTTATAGTTGCACTTCACCCTTAATGATGTATTTTACAAGGACAAAATGATTGCCGGGCGCACTCCAAAAAGCATCCTTTTTTTCCATTTCATTTAACTTTTGGAGGGTTGACAGTTGTAGTAACAAGGAAACCAAGGTGCCAACTGAAAGCAGACATTTTTTCTGGCTCTGAGGTTGTGGGTTTGACTCCCACTCCTGGAACTTTATTTGATCCGAGCCCATGGGACATTAAATGGAGGCGGGTTGTATCCAATGTTCTTTGCTGGAGCAACTGAAAGACCCTGGGCATCAATGAATTAATAGGGTATGTGCCAGACTCCCAGTCTTCTCATCAATCATCAATTCATCATCATACGGTGGTCACCAACACTGGAGAATGCTATGGCATGGGAACCTTGGACAATGTTCCCCTAGTCTCTGCCCATGGGTGCTGTTCTATGGCTGGCCTGAGCTGTATCATTGTGGAAGGCTCAACACGAATTTCGTACCTGCATTGCAGTGCATGACTGAGAGTAACTCCAAAGAACTGCCTAGCACCGCTAGGCAGTTCCAATCTCTTGCCTGTTTATATCAAGTAGTTGACAGAAAAGTCACTGTTTTAGTTGTTTATCATTGTCTAAACGAGCTGAAAACATTCCTTCATTATTCTTTGTGATGGGCCTCAAGCAGACGGTGGGTAATTGAGAGTGGACGCTGCTTACTTACTACATAATCCAACATTTTCTTAGATCTGTTGTCTTCACAACGTGGTATGGCGATCGCAGCCACCATTTGCTTTGATTGCTGTTGTTATTGTTGATTACGCATGTGTAATTACTAGCAATTAGGCTCCTCCTACCTACCTCCCTCTCATACGATTTTTTGCGCCAAAAAGAGATCCAAGTTGATCTGGTAGTGACCAGCTGACCTGAAGGGAAGTTATTTGCATGGAATAGGCCTATTCTCTTTCTTACAATCCCTCAGCAAATGAAGATCAACTGCCTTTGACTGTTATTCAAGCATTTATAAAATATAGGCCTAACTATAAAAATGTGTGTTTTGCTTACAAATGAAGCATTGCAGGGCTCTACTTAGGTATTATTAAATCTTAAACTCACTTAATTCTGGAAACTTTTGAAGTTTAAAATATTATAATACTTTTAATTTATAAGTTTATGACCTTTAACTGCAAATGAATTTTACACTGAAATTGTTGAATCGAATAGTTAGCTTCAACCGGTGCCACACAGTGTTTTCAAGGCACTTTTTTTTTCAATTAATTTTCATAACCTAATTTTTTATTTGATATATTTTACGCAATTTTCTAAAATCTTCTTTCATTAAGAAGGCTAATAAAAATACCATAGATATCCAGGCATCATTGCCTCCAAGAATTTTTTAACTCATTGCATTTCAATAACTCAAAAGAAATCGAGAGATGTGAAAACCAAGCCAATACAATGTTGACACTGCTCATGACTTTCATTTTGATTAGCCGCTCATTAACAGGTGGCAGGAAGGTGCTGTGCAAGGTCTTGACCTTTTCAATGATAAAATAGTTCATGCTTAAACAATAGAGGGGGATACTAGTACTACGATTGACCATCAATGACCAAAGCTCACACAAATGACCAATTTCTATAAGTGTCATTTTGCCATAGTGGTGAAACGTTGTTTTGCTTTTTTTTAATGCAGACCGAATGGATGACATAGACAAAAAAATTCATTTATCACAGCACAACAAATTCTGATTTATTGAATTAAAATATAATTTTAAATTGTACTATAAAAAGGAACCACCTTAGATAACTACTACCACCAAAGAACATAGTACAGAAGACATTGATCATTTGCTATAGGCCCTGTATAGATCTATGTGGTTCTATGACATTGCTTTTAAATATGACAGAAGGCATAAATATACACGTGCTTGTAGCCACGTGGATTTATTTACACAACAACAGCAAGTCAGCTCTGATTTGTTCATTCAATGCGCATGTTTCTCTGTACCAAAACAGGCGCCATTTGCACCAGTTTGAATGACTCTTGAGGACTGAAATTCGCCTATTTTTTAAAGTTAGAATGAAGGCAATCATGTTTAAAATATAATTGATTGGGCGCAGCATTTAAATGCTGTATACTGTTGCGTTCTGCCAAGTTTGATAGGCAGTTTAAATTCAGGGAATTGATTGATTTGTTGAACTACCTGATTTTTCAATGGAAGTGATTCAGTCTGCGTTGCCAGGGCTCCGCCCCAGCCCTGACGCAGATGTTCGGTTTAGAGTGAGCGTATTTACAATACAATACGACAATTTTGGTTTGTTAGGAAAGATCTATCTAGTGATTAGGATAGGTCGAATTGAAAATACATGTGAGGATTTTGTGTTTCTGAGGAGAATTTCGATAATGACTGCAACATTTATTTAGTTTTTTGGAAGATTGACCGTTGAAATAACAAGGAAACCAAGGTGCCAAATTACAGCTGACATCAAGGGCTATCCATCCACATCCATTTTGGTTGGTTGGGTTTAAGTTACCAACTGATTAGGATTCGGGGAATTAAAAATACATGGGAGGATTTTGTTTTCCGAGGAGATTTTTGTCACTTGCAGCAACATTTATTCAGCCTTTGGAGGGTTGACAGTTTTACTAGCAAAGAAACCAAGGTGCCAAATGACAGCTGACATCAGGGGCTATCCATCCATATCCATTTTGGTTAGGGTGCATCAGAATTTCAAAACTTTGAAAAGCAATCTTCTGTAGTCATGAATTTGTTCTAGTATATATAAAAAACATTCTGTGTAAATTTCACATCAATCGGACTATGGTCTGATATGCCACCACGGCTTTGAAAATTGTATATTGATTTTCTTACGAAAATGTCGTTTTTTCCAAATAACTAAAAAAATAAGCCCCATAAGTGTACAATTACTATTGAAAGTGAATATAAATGTGGGGTTTCTGATCATTTTGAGCCTATTTGCAAGTCTCTAAGTCGATTGGTTGTTGAGATATAGATTTTTCACAATTTTTTTAACATTCTGTTCAATTGTGTATGTCCTCGACATACAAAAAGCAGATCAAACCATAGTTTTTGACCTTGTGATTGGAAGCCTATAAGTTTATTTAGACTGAATGCAATATATGTGTAATTCTACTGTCCTTTATGAAAACTGACACAGTGTGAACCATGGAAAACTTGGCACTAAATCATCTCAATTTTGCGGAGGGCTTATTTTCAGGCAGCATGAAATTATTTCTTTATTTTTATGTTAAGCTTGTGAATGACTGAAGATCTTGATGTTATGGTATTAAATTTTGTATCTATTCAATTTATTTAGTGATAAGCTATTTTCACTTTTGAGGAATCTAATTAAACTTGTCCCAAGAGGGCACCACGGTCAAGTGTTCTGTTTTCTTTTCTGATTACTGCCATCTAGCTTTTAACAACTTAGGGATTAAAATCTCCCAGGATTATTAGGGCAGCCTCTGTCATTTCAACTGAGTTCTCTGAATGGTTCAGAGCTCTTGTGCAGCAGCACATGGTTTAGCATTAATGTCTGACTGGTGAGTGTTTTACTTTAATAGTATGAATGAATTGAACTTATGAATGAATGAATGAATGAATTTTATTACAATTAATTATAAGCAATTGTATCTAATATATTGTTTTTATAATAGGGAATGTACATACAATGGTACTGTCTTTGTGGAATTGCTTCGACCATGTGAATTAGCAAGCCCCGGCTTGGGTAGGTTAACACATGTGTATTATGTAATAATTATCTTGTTAAAGGTTAATTTCATACATTTTGTTATTTATATATTATAGTATCAGTTATGGTGTTCAAATTACTTAATAGGTTTTTAATTCTTTCAGGGCTTTTCGTTGATCACATGTTCTGCATATTTTGGGTGAATAAATCGTTTTTACCAACATCCGTCTTTCGAGTCCTACGAACTCTCACTAACATCAACATGGCGACAAGGATGAGATTGCAGTCCGTCTGGAGAAGCCACAGTTTCGAAACACCGCGGTGGAAAATTTTTCCTGGAATCTTCAATTTCGTGGATGCCAAGAAATCTGAATTTGTCTGCAACTTTATCTGAGGTATTGTGGCAGGATAAGAGACAATTTACAATTTAAATAATCATCAAGATTATTTTGAGTATTGACTGTGGTGGACCAAAATATTTATTACTGCAATTTTTGGACATTTATGTGATTAATGTGAACTTCAAAGACTTTGATGCTACATCATAATTGCTGTGCTGTTGACACTTAAGGCTGCTTAAGGGATTAACTTTCTTTAGCACCTGAACTGACATTCTAGCATTGATTCGACAAACAATGCTACTTAAGTGATACATTCTACAAGTGAACTCTCAAAGTGCAAACTTTTGGATTATTGATTTAAGTGACTGTCTAATGTTTTTGTCTAATGTTTTGAATGTTTGACCTGACCTGACCTGACCTGAGTGACATTGTTTATTTACAAACTTGGTCAGAATTTTGACAGGTCATTTTGACTTGATATTGACAATTATTGTGTTATTGTGATTTGAGCCCTGCTTATATTTTTAATTGATACTAATGATTATTAATTGATCTTGTGATATTTATTAGCTACTAGTCAGTTATTTTCTGATTTTGAGTTAAAACATTTCTCAACTTTAAATTTTTTTCACTTTGAATTTAATTGAAAGTTTTTGAGTTGAAACATTTCTCAACTTTAAAATGTTTTCACTTTGAATTTAATTGAAGGTTTTTGAGTTTAAACATTTCTCAACTTTAAAATTTTTTCACTTTGAATTTAATTGAAAGTTTACTTTTGTTATTGAACTTTAGAAAAAGTTTATATTCATACTTAGTAGATATTTAGAAATTCTAGATTGATTTTCCAAGAATAATTTAAATTTTTTTTCAAATTAAAGTTACTATTTAATTTTAATTCAAACATTAAAATTTCTAGTTTCATAGATTTAGAACTTTGAAGCAACTCTACTTAAATTGAATTTATTCCAAATTTGATCAAATTCCAAATTCAACTTTACTTTTTTTTCATTTTTTCAAAATTCCTTTCTCATCATTGCTTATAGTTTTAAGTGTGTGTGAGAGTGAATGGTTGTGTGATTGATACTTGGTTAGTTTACTATGTCAGACACAGAGGGGGAGAAGGACCCTGCGGTCCCTGCACGTAACAATGGTGCTGCAGATAGTCCTCCAGGTCTAGGTGGTACTCTAAATGTTGGTGAGAATCTAGGTGCTGGAGGCGCTGGGGGTACTGGTGGCACTGGGGGTACTGGTGGTGCTGGGGGTACTGGTGGCGCTGGGGATACTGGCGGCGCTGGAGGTACTGGTGGCACTGAAGGTTCCGATAAGCAAACAAATATGGCTGAATATGTTCTGAAGTTAAGTGCTTTTGAGAAGCAGGAACTTTTGTATTTGCTTCAGGGTGCAAAACCCAAGGGTAAGGTGGCGCCCCCTGTCAAAGATGAACAGGCATCCCTTCCCTTTGTCAAGGATGATCAGTCATTCCTTCCCAAACAAGAACCCCATTCTGAAAGAAGTTCTGTTGCCCCTTCTAGATCAGTTGATAATACGTTAGGTGCTGAGAGAAGGATTGATGAAACCAAAATTCCCAAATTGTCTAAATTTTCTGGTACTTCTGCAAAGAATGAACCTTCTTATCGAGTTTGGAAATTTGGTGTGGAAAATCTCAAGGCATTGATTAGTGAAAGAGAAGTTATTAGAGCCATTCACAAATCAGTTACTGGTATGGCTGCTGAGACTTTGATGAGGTTAGGACCTGAGGCTAATCTGACGACAATTCTTAGCAAGTTTGATCACATTTTTGGAACAGTGATTAGTTCTGAGAAATTGTTAGAGGGTTTCTACACGGCCCAACAGACTTCAACTGAAACAGTTGCAGAATGGTCCTGCAGGCTTGAGGACATTCTTAGCCATCCACAGTTGAAAGATTTGCCTCAGAAAGCTAACATGCTTAAGTCTCGGTTCTTTTCTGGTTTGTGTAATGACTCTGTTAAGAGTGCAATTAGGCATAGATTTAAAGAGGGTAGTTACGAGGAATTACTTGTCTTAGCAAGAGAGGCTGAGAGTGAACATAAACTCAAAACTGAAAGTAAATCAAAAGCGGTTTCAAAACCACAAGTTATTGATGGTGTTCAGAAACAAATTGATGAACTTACAAAGCTTGTCAATTCACTGAATACAAAGTTTGATCAATTTTCTAAAGGCAAATTGTCAAATGAAAAGGGCGCCTCTCAAGCTAAAGATAAGGTAAAGCCTGGTAATGGGAATAAGACAGTACAGTCTCCCAACAAAGTAACCTGTCACTACTGTAAAAAGGTAGGGCATTACAAGAGTGATTGCCTAAAACTGAAATCTTTAAACGCGAAAAGGGATACTGCGGGGAGCAATCAGTAATCCCTTCTTCTTCTCAAGTTAGTGAAAATGCTCCTTTGGTCATCTTCAGTTCCTTCGCAGAAGATCCAGGATGCTTTTCCTTTAGAAACGCTGACCACGGAGCAGAGGGACTTAGTCTACCAGTGCTTGGACAAGCATGTTTCCGTATTTTCCTGGGGCGACTGGGATTTGGGACATTGTGAAACAGCTCCGCACCGGATATTTGTGACGGACAACAAACCTTTTAGAGAGAGGTACAGGCGTATACCACCCCAAATGGTAGAGGAGGTCCGGGACCATTTGCAGCAAATGATTGAGGCTGGGGTGATCCAGGAGAGCACCAGTCCCTATTCCTCTCCAGCAGTCTTTGTCCGCAAACCAAATGGCACTTTAAGGTTTGTCGTGGACTACAGGAAGTTGAATAAAATCACCGTCCGGGACAGCCATTATCTTCCTAGAATCGACGAGACGTTTGACCGACTTTCGGGCTCATCATGGTTCTCGACTTTGGATCTGAAGGCCGGTTATTGGCAATTGGACATGGATCCCGAAGATCGCCATTACACTGCCTTTACAGCAGGCTGTTTAGGATTCTTCGAGTATTTAAAAATGCCTATGGGATTAACTAATTCAGCTCCAACTTTCCAGAGAATGATGGAATCAGTGATGGGTCCTCTGAACTTACAAGCCTGTTTACTCTACCTAGATGACATCATTGTGTTCAGTGACTCTTTTGAGTCTCAGGTGAGTAAACTTGATGCTGTATTGACTAAATTAGGCGAGGCTGGTTTAAAACTTAAGCCAGACAAATGTGTTCTATTTAAAAGAGAGATCAAATACTTGGGACATATTCTTTCGGCTGATGGTATACGGACAGACCCTGCTAAAATCGAAAAAGTTAGAAATTGGCCTGTTCCGCAGAATCGTAAGCAATTACATAGATTTTTGGCTTTTTGCGGCTATTATCGCCGTTTCATTAAGAATTTCTCGAAGTTGGCTTTTCCGCTTCAGAGATTACTTAGGGGTACTCCATCTACAAAACCCAAGAAATCCATCAAATCTAAAAGTAAAGCTCCCAAGCTGATTTATCCCCCTTTTGAATGGAACACTGATACTCAACTTGCTTTTGACAATTTGTTAGCCGCCATGACTTCGGCTCCTGTTCTTGCGTATGCAAATTTCTCAGAACCCTTTATTTTGCAGACTGATGCTAGCTCGCACGGTCTAGGGGCTGTATTAAGTCAAAAGATTGATGGTAACTTACACCCCATTGCTTTTGCTAGTAGGGGATTGACACCAACCGAGGCAAGATATCCTGCACACAAACTCGAGTTTTTGGCTTTGAAATGGGCGATTAGTGACAAATTTTATGACTATTTGTACTCTTCGGAATTTGAGTGTCAGACAGACAGTAATCCGATTTTGTATGTCATGACAAATGCAAAATTAGATGCCACTGGGTTACGGTGGGTCGCGGCATTGTCATCATTTAACTTTAGTATAAAGTATCGCCCAGGCAAGTTAAATTCTGCAGCGGATGCATTGTCTCGGATGGAAGAAAATTCCTGTAAGATGAGTTCTGAGACTGTAAAAGCTGTTTTTGATGGCGTTAACAACAATGAATTGATTTCTGTGCTTACTATGTCTGTTTCTGTTGTTCCAGATTCATCAGTTGATGTTGGGAAGAATTTCTCTACAAAGGAGTGGTCTGCCTTGCAAAGTCAGGATACGGCAATTGAACAAGTCCGTCAAGCATTAGTGCTACAGCAACCTCTCAAGTCCAACAATCAGGAAGCGCGTCTCCTATGGCTTCAGAGGAAGAAACTTCTGATGGAGGATGATGTTCTTTATAGAAATTGTGACATTGGAGGACATGCTGTGCGGCAATTGGTTCTTCCTACTGATTCCAGGTCTGAGGCCATGAAGATGCTTCATGATGACATGGGTCATTTTGGAAGGGAACGTCTGATGGAACTGCTGAAGAGTAGATTCTACTGGCCGAAAATGAGTGAATCTGTGAGTAAATATCTGGCGGAATGTGAAAATTGTTTGAAGAGAAAGAGGCTAGATCCAAGAGCAGAATTGGTTAACATCACTTCTACCAGCCCGATGGAATTGCTGAGTATGGATTTTCTTGGTTTGGAGACTTCCACTGGAGGGTATAGCAATATACTAGTCTTGACCGACAACTTTACGAAGTATGCCATGGCGATTCCCACACGTAATCAAACAGCCAAAACTACAGCGAAGGCATTAGTGGATCTTTTTGTCAATCACTATGGACTGCCAAGACGCCTGCATAGTGACCAAGGCCCAAACTTCACAAGTAAAGTCATCAAGGAAATGTGTACCATGCTGGGAATAGAGCAATCCTTGACAACTCCGTACCATCCAATGGGCAACGGACAGTGCGAAAGATTTAACCGGACGCTGTTGGATATGTTGGGCACACTCCCTGAAGCTAAGAAAAGCAGGTGGAAGGAATTTGTACAGCCTTTAGTCCATGCCTATAACTGTACCAAGAATGAAGTGACTGGCTTTAGTCCCTTCGAACTGATGTTTGGAAGGAAGGCCAGGCTACCGATTGACCACAAGTTCGGACTAGTTGGAAAAGATGAAGAGTTGTCCTACAATGAATACATCAACGGTCTTCGGAACAAGTTAGAAGAGTCTTACAAGATTGCAAGCGACTGTATGCAGAAGGCTCAGAAGTCATCAAAGACCAGATATGACAAGCGAGTTCGAGGCAACCAACTTTCCTCTGGAGATCGAGTCCTCATCAAGAAGACTACTTTTCAGGAAGGAAAGCACAAGTTGGCGAACCGATGGGAAGACCAAGTTTACATCGTTGAGCGGCAAATCCCAGATCTTCCAGTATATGAGCTGAGACCTGAAGATGGAAGAGGAAGAAGGAAGCGTCTTCACCGCAACAATCTTCTGTCCATAGGTATACGGGAGGAAGAATCTGAGGAGGAAGCTGGTTCAACTTCAAGTGAGGAGGTATTTCCTATAGTGACTGAAGACCACTCTAGGCTCATGACAGAAGACCGATCCAGGCCCAGGACAGCAGAGATTGTACCGAAACAGCAGGACATAGCAGAGTCAACTCAAGTAACAGAGACACAGAAAACTCCCGAATTGAGACCCAAGCGCCCGCCGGCAATAATAAAGTCATAAGTGCAAAATCATAGTTTTGAGATAAACGCAAAAAACCATTTATGGGATCTCCTGAAGTAGCCAAAGTGCAAAACTGCAATCTCAAGGCATGAATCTTTTGCTTAATCACAAAATAGAAATATGGATGTGAATATATCATAAATTTATCAATATCCATGCAGCTATGGCAAAATAATCACTTATGACCTTTTAACACAAGGCCAAAATTATTGTACGTAAAAATAAAAAAGTCATAAGTGAATTTTCACTTGCAGTTTTAGGCAATTTATTCATTGAGATTGCATTTGATTTAGATCTAGATGAGTTCCTGTGTGAGTTAGCTTCAAAATGATATGCCTCGCAACACTGTAGCTTGCTTCCTTGAGTTATGACTTTTTACCGCTAATGAAATTCTGCATTAAAACAGCAAAATGAAGCAAAAAGGTCATAAGTGCCAAAATTGTAAAAGGTCATAAGTCAACTTTCCCCCTGTTATGGTGTCAAAAACATGATTTTATAGATTATGGTTATCCAACTAAGTTTTATTTATTGTTTTTATAAACCTTGAAAGATTTTGATGATCAAACTGCCCTAATAAGAGGTTTAGAATAGTTGCAGCTTATTTCATGGTTTGGCCCATATTTCGATGATCTTTTCACCAGAAACCCAGTATTTTCCAAGGCCCGTCAGGGAAATGTAGGTCCAAGGCATGACATAACCTATTTAAGGTCTCCTAGATAAAGTGTTCTTCATTGTCATTGTCATTACCCCTTGTCAGCTTGATGAGAAACGCCCAGAAATCAACAGTTCATTGTTGACGCATTTTCGAGCTGACTGAACATACATAAATGCACCGGACGGCGGAAATACAGCTCTGTGGACTAAATCTGATTATCAAGTACCGTAATGTCCAGATAAGTTTGACCTGCCTGGAAGACTTTAAAAAATTTCAATGGGATGATTATTATCAACCGAGTAGTGCCCGAAAGCATCCTTGAAAAATGTTTTACTTATTTTTTCAAATTTCTGCTGAAGCATTGACAGCGCCACATGTATAATACAATTATTGTATTCTGATGCTTTCAGCCTCATCGTAAAATTTCTGCATAGATATCTCATCCCATTAACTACATTTATGGTGGGCACAACAGACATGACCGTTAGGTTTAGCCCTCTAACAAGCACTTTGCAGGAAGTTTTACAATAAAGCACACTCAGAGTGGAGGTCAGTTCGATGGTCTGGTCTGGTCTGCTTGGTAAATGAACTCGTGGTGAATATCCCACATTTTTTGGTATTTTCACATCCTGTATGGGCATTTAAAAATGCTCATATGTATGCATAATTAAATTGAATAGTGACCTAATAATTTTGGTGAAGGACAGTTGCCAAACCAATCATATTTCTTTGTAATTACAAACAAACAAAAAAATTGATTCTGATTTGTTGCTTCAGGTCAATTCCATGAAATGACGAAATCACTCTAGCATTTTCGGTGATCTTTAATATGGCACAGATTGCTAAATTTTTCTCCATATTATTTCTTTTGCAACATTTATCTGGTTTGAAGTGGAAAAAATATGATTTGTGAGAAAATCAGGGTCATAATCATATATTGTATGATATTTCTCTTTGACTTGAGATAATCTATGTAGTTTTCAAAATTTTTGACCCTATAAGAAAAGTTCACAACCTAAAGACTGTGTTCCTATAAAATTGCAATATTAACACTTAGGGGGTGACCATTAGATGATCATGGGTAAGACCATTAGATGATCATTGGGGAGACCATTAGATGATCAAGGAGTAGGGCATGGAGTTTTCCACAATGGGAAATTATTTATTTCAAGGTAACGGCAAGTCGGCAACAGTAATAATCTATTTTCGGCATGTGACATCCTCAAATGTTCATTTCTAAATCAAGCTACATCTTGTTATGTTAAATGCCCCCACCAAGAATAACATGTATATATTTCAGTTTTGCCCAGAAAGAATTTTTTTTTCACTAAAAGTGGGCAGGAAATTGTTTATTTAAAAAAACAACTCCAGTAGTAGTACTTGATTTAGGAATGAATATTCGGGTAATTTGCGCACTCTAATTAAATAATTACTTCTGCTGTTAAGTGAAATAAATAATTTCCCGTTGAGGAAAACTCAAAGCCTCCCTGGAAATTAAATGGTCAGCCCTAATAGGTGCAAAAACTCCCATAGATGACGTCCAACTGCAATGACTTTGTTGTCAAAGCAAGAATTTTCGAGAATCAGAAAAAGTATTGTATCAGGTTAAAAATGATGGTCGGACATATTCTGATCTTTTCATAGACTCAGATTAATTCTAGCCTACACATAAAGTAATTTGGTAATCAAATTGGATGCATTTCCGTCTAGCGATGTATTTCCCTGCCTGTAATGTGTTGACCAGGGATCAATGTTTTATCAAGAAGTAACTTCAATGTAGCAGACATGGGATAAATAATTGATTTACCCTCAGTGACTAAACAGATTAAACAATAGAAGTTTGAGAACATTTAATTAAGGCGAGAAGTGATATGTGCCACTGAGCACATGTTGCTTTGACAAGTATCTTAGATTTAAAATAGCACATTATTTAAAAAAAAAGATTTTATAATAAAATCAATAGTCTGTGGCAGTGGCGTAACTGGGGGATCTTGAGCGGGGGGCAGGCACCTGGGGGGGGGGGGGTAAGTGATTCTCTGGGGGGAACCCATAATACTATTTTTATATTTTAGCCAAGGTTGAAAAGCTCATATGGGAGGGGGGCACCTCGGGGGCACAGGTCCAATATGGGGGGCACGTGCCCCTCATCCCCCCCCCCAATAGGGACACCACTGATCTGTGGTGGCAAAGTATATTAATTTTATCCTCTTGACTCTTGCAAAATGACATTTGCATGAGAAAACAAACTATGTGTTCAGATGAGTTTCAAAAGCTTTAATTTATCACTGTGCAGGATGATATCTTCAATTATACCATTCGACACCTCTGTCAGCCAATCACATGCCAGTATTTTAGGGAAATAATTTCCATATTCTTTGTTGTCCAGTTATCCTCTCATGTTTGACTGTTTGAGTGTTTGTCTCAAGGTATAAGCCAGTTATTCACCATGGGATCAGGAATATGTGTTTATCACAACTCGAGCTAAAGCCCTTGGGTGATAAATCACATATTCCCTCTCCCATGGTGAATAACATATACGCATTCACATGCCCAGGTATTCTGGTTTCAGACTAACTGTGACATTCGCAGCCAATGAGGTGTTAATATTTTGACCTAATATTCGCAGTATATTGTGACCTCATATTCGCAGTGTATTGTGACCTCATGTTCTGCGAATATGATGTCACAATGTTGTGATTGTCACTTCATTACTGTGTTATCTGATGTAGTTCTACAAAATAATGAAATAGGCCTAATAAGCACATTAAGGATAGAGGATAGTGGTTCACAAAATTAAACCGTTTTTTAATGAGAACTTTGTTAATGTGTCACAATATCCCTGTGAGCTCCTTCCATATTAATTGAGACAAGAAAACACTTGTCTCAGATATTAGGACCAGTTGTCAATGGGCTTCCTTCTTAACTGATGTTATGATTTTTATTTATGTGTAGTGATATGATTCCATGTATTTCTGGATAAAAGTCATAACCCCATCATTTATGACTATCCAGGCCAAGTGAAACACTGTGATTAAGTACACTGTAAGTAGCACTTATGACTTTTTGGGTTCAGGTGAAAACACAAGGTCCAAGGGAAAAAAGTCATAAGTGGCACTTATGACTTTTTTGCTCAGATTGACTAAAATATCCCCATAATTAAAAAGTCATAAGTGGTCACTTATGACTTTACAAAACCGAAATGTTGTCATAAGCCACTTATGACCTTTTAATTCAAATGAAAACTGACAGAAGCACAAAAGTCATAAGTGAAAATTTAAAATATCTCAGAAACTAATTATCAGATTTTTATGAAATTTTCAGGAAACCTGCATAAACTATTTTTCTTTCCAAAAATGAATCAGTGGTAAAAGGTCATAAGTGCCACTTATGACCTTATTATTGCCGGCGGGCGCAAGGATGTCACTCCAGCGACTCCACCCCAAATTGAAAATCTTCAGCGAGAAGATGAAAGACGGCAAGAAGAGGAATCATCATCTGAGGAAGAAGTACAGGAAGAAGCTGCAGAGGAAGATCCTCCTCCAGTTCCTGCACTTCGGCGGTCCACCAGGACAAGAAAGTTGCCTGTCCGGTTTCAGTCAGGTGATTTCGTACTTGGTAAGGTTGGCCCAGTTGTTTCCTCTCAGGATGAAAAGATTTCTTTAGTTGCCAAAATGTTAGAATTTTTGAAATGAATTTGTATTTAGTTTATCATGTATTTGTTTTCTATTGTCATTCCTTATGAGTTGTTGTAGTTTTGGAAATGATGAGGTCATCATTTTTCTCTCTAAGGGGTGTATGTTATGGTATTAAATTTTGTATCTATTCAATTTATTTAGTGATAAGCTATTTTCACTTTTGAGGAATCTAATTAAACTTGTCCCAAGAGGGCACCACGGTCAAGTGTTCTGTTTTCTTTTCTGATTACTGCCATCTAGCTTTTAACAACTTAGGGATTAAAATCTCCCAGGATTATTAGGGCAGCCTCTGTCATTTCAACTGAGTTCTCTGAATGGTTCAGAGCTCTTGTGCAGCAGCACATGGTTTAGCATTAATGTCTGACTGGTGAGTGTTTTACTTTAATAGTATGAATGAATTGAACTTATGAATGAATGAATGAATGAATTTTATTACAATTAATTATAAGCAATTGTATCTAATATATTGTTTTTATAATAGGGAATGTACATACAATGGTACTGTCTTTGTGGAATTGCTTCGACCATGTGAATTAGCAAGCCCCGGCTTGGGTAGGTTAACACATGTGTATTATGTAATAATTATCTTGTTAAAGGTTAATTTCATACATTTTGTTATTTATATATTATAGTATCAGTTATGGTGTTCAAATTACTTAATAGGTTTTTAATTCTTTCAGGGCTTTTCGTTGATCACATGTTCTGCATATTTTGGGTGAATAAATCGTTTTTACCAACATCCGTCTTTCGAGTCCTACGAACTCTCTCTAACATCAACATTGAGATTATGGCAAGACTAAAGTCTGGGTACCAAAGCCAAAAAAGCCTCATTGGTGGACTCAATAAAGGATTAAAAGATCATAGACGAGCCAGATTCTAGGGCAAAGGCCAAAGAAGCCGCAACAAAAACCCGTAAGTCAAAATTGCCAACAGAGATATTTTATGATGGGCCTGATATCGCTGAAAAGGTGACATTGGTACAGACAGCAGCCTTCCTGGTAAAATGCTTGTTCTGAGGTGCATGCTATTTCACATCAAGGCCAGTTCTTCTGAGAAGCGTAAAAATAGTTTTGCGTCAAATTGAACCATTTTATGTGAAGGCAAATCTACCAATGGTGTCAGAATGGTACGCTTGTCAAAGGGCTGTTAATTTAGTAACTAACAATAAGAAGTTAAGGGACATCCCTGTAAAGAGAAGGTGTACTCCATCTGTTATATGCAAAGTTCAGGAAGCCAAAAAATACATTTAGACTTAGGCCTGAAAATGCTGAAGAACTTGTCAAGAATGAGCATCACAGAAGGTTTCTGCAATCAATGAAGACTGACAGAGTGGCAACATTTGGTTGTTTTGAGCTTGCTAATACATTGCAGAAAAAAGCAGAAAGATGAGAGAAAAAGAGAAGGATAACTTTGAGAAAAATGTTTCATGCTCAAACACTACAGACGGTGACTCTGATGCAGAAAGTGTCACCGTTTTGGAAGATGTTGGCCATGCTGGTCAATAAAAGCAAGACTGGTACATCCGCACTTGTCCCGCACAACATCTTGCAAACTGAACGTTGGGTGAGCCTGGTAACAAGAATGAAGATGACGCCTTCAAAACAGGCTACCTAAAAGGAGGCATTAATTGATATTGGTGGAGAATTATCCGAAGTGTGCCTTCCATATATGCTTATAAATGCATATGCCAGGCGGAGAGTATCTACCTGCATGATTAAGATTTGTCTCATGGACGATCATATCAACAAACTACCATGCGTAGCTATCATGGCCCAGCATCAAGTTCAGAAAATCTGTGACATGACAACATTACTAACTCTAGTGTACATCCAGTGGTGGCTTTCTTGTGAGGTCACAGCTGATGCACCTTACAATGACCACCAGCTGATCAAACAACTGATTCTATATATATATATGAGTCAATAAACCCCATTATCTTCAAAAGTGCCTTAAAACATTCAAGCGACACCTACAGTACCTGGTAGAGCAGATTATTCTCTTGGCCCTCTTCAGCAGTGTAGTTTCTGATGAAGTCTTCAAGCACAGAAGCTCTGCTATCAATCAAACCAAAAGATAATTCACTGCCAAAAGCAAGGTTCGGTTTGGGGCATACATAGTAAACCCATCTTCCCTACAAACATAAAATGTTATTTCAGAATTGCATGGCAGATTTTGTCACGTCTGATTCATGGAAATCCTAAAACTGGATCCAGAGTTCCTGTATAAAGAAGTCTAGGATTGGCCATCTTTTAAGCACTAACAAGGTCTCCCAAGGAAATATATTATCTATTCACTAAATGTGGTGAATGACTGTGCAGAAAGAGGTGTGAAGCTACATTTCGGACTTCCAGCATTCAGTCCGGAAGAAAACCGACTTCCAGGACATCTTACAGGTGGTCGAGAAGGACCGAAGTGGCTTGCCTAGCCTCACAAAAAGGAAAGCATGTGGCATAAATTAAATGGCACTAAATTGTCTATGTGCAACTCTGATTGCCACTGTTGTCGACAAATTTCGTCCAGTAATTCAGCTGTACATTGAAAGCAGGACATTTCTGTCTATTTCCACGGCTTAAGAAATTGAAATATTTATGATAAAGTAAAATTATCTTATGAATAAAATTTAGGAACAATGGAATTGTTTATGTGCTAGTAACATTTTGGAATAATTACAAAATTTGGACCCAAGCATAACAATAATTCACACTTTAAATCGATATTTTTCAAGAAAAATCAATGAAAAAGTAATGAAAAAGTCTGTTATTCAAGAACCAGGTCACCTAGAGACTTCTAAATAGTCTCATATTGTGCAGAAACCCCAATTTCATATTCAACTTCCATAGTGATTGCATGTCTATTGGCCATAGTTTTGTAGTTATATTGAAAAAAACATATTTTCGATTAAAATATATGAAATTTTCAAAGCGACGGTGGCATGACTAGCCATAGTCCAATTATTGTGAAATTTACACACAATGTGTCTAAGGGGTGGTAGAACAAACTTATGACTACAGAGAATTGAATTTCACACTTTTGAAAAAGCCATGTTATTCTGATGCAACCTAATTTTGGTTGGTTAGAAATTAGTTATCCAGTGATTAGGACAGGCAGAATTGAAAAGGCATGGGAGGATTTTGTGTTTCCGAGGAGAATTTTGACACTGATAGCAACCTTTATTTGGTTTTTCGAGGGGTTGACTGTTGTAGTAACAAGGACACCAAGGTGCGAAATGACAGCTGACATCAAGGGCTGTCCATCCACATCCATTTTGGTTAATTAGGAATGAGTTATCCAGTGAATAGGACAGGTGGAATTGAAAATACATGGGAGGATTTTGTGTTTCCAATAAGATTTTTGACACTGATAGCAACCCCCCCCCCCCGAAAATGTTCCTTGGGCCATATAGATACAGGATCAAGAGAGAAAAAAGCTTTTACCAAAACTTCTGGGTACCACCCCTCCACTGTCGTACTAACATTATAATATCGGAAATTTTTACTCATTATCGGTGCCCAATCAGCTTTATATGAAGCTCTCTAAGTGACACTTGACCCTTGTCCCTCGGTGGTGAGATCTAGCCACTCACCGATGGGGCCTTGCCCCTTCCCACGAAACATCATCGTTTACCGATGAAACCTCACACCATGGAGGTGAGGCCTTCTTCTTGTACGAGCACTCACATCTTAGGTACAACTTACATGAGCTTAATGGCTGATGAGGAATCTTGCTGATGAGCAATGGAGCGAGAGTGTCCCATTAGGAACTTCATAGCTTTATGCTGTGGGTTACACAATCTGGGAGGTGGTAATACCCCCCCCTCTCAACAGATTTTCCAAATATGCACCAATTAAATATTTGATTCAATTATGTTACTGCTGCACATACTGTGGTATATATAATTATTAAATCAGTTAATTGATGTGATTTAGTCCGACACCGAAGTTATTGCTAGCGTCTTAGGAAATGCTTATTCATGTGTTTTCATTTATGTTTCAGAGACGCAGCTCTGACACTCATTGAGCAATGTTTCCCCTTCCTCTGCTGCTGTGTGCAACAGGGTCTCCCCGAGGTATGTCCAAGATTATAGCTTCCAGAATATTGCTTTTGTGGGTCGATTACCTTTATTTCGCATGGTGTTTATGGATATTGCCCACCAGAAATAGCATTGCCAAATATAGGACTGGCTGTTTCAAGGATACTTTCAGGAACACTTGTAGAATGTGTGTACTCGAAGATACTGAACTGAAAGTGCAAAATCCAACCTCCAAAGTCCTGAACTCAGAATAACACTATGCAATGTGGTGTCCCTTGTAAGCGCTTTAGAAACTGAGGCAATTTCCAATAAGAAGATCACAATTTTAAGTCGGGTGTTTTCGAATTGCTGGACTCACCAAGGAGATAAAGTCAACATCACTCTATCAACTAAAGACACAAAACAAGTCACCTACCCCATTGATTTTAAATCCAATCATGAACCAATCACCTGTCTATCTTTTGATAATTATGGACATTCAGCCCTGTAGAATACCATCCCAGCTGACAAATACTGGTGGTTAACTGAGAGTTATCACGTGAAATTGCCCCTCAGTTATCACGTGGAAAACTGATAGGTTATTGTAAAGGCTAACCACGTAATTTTGTCACCAGTTAACCACATGATTTTCTGGGGGCAATCTTCACCAGTTAACCACGTGATTTTCTGGTAAATATCTTCACCAGTTAACCACAAGATTTTCTTGTGGGCAATTTTCACCAGTTAGAATTCTTTGAGAAGAGGCAAAATCTCCCACTGGTTAACTTGGCTCTTCATCAAGTCAGTCAACTTAGACTGTTTCAAGCATTATCTTGGGCTTTCAATAGCTGTGGGGCTGAAGTAAAAGCCACAAGAACTTGCTGAAAAATTGTCACAACCAGTGTGATGCAGTAAGTCACTTTTCAGTCTTCTTAAGGGTTACCAGAATCAAGGATTGTAGTCATACATGATTCACATTTCGGATGACTTGTCTTTTGTAATAATATCCAATATGTGCTCCTTTTTGAGCTAATAAGCATCATTCCACCATATACTGTGCATTAATCCAGATTTAGAAATCATAATCATTTGTTTAATTAGTCTAAACTCAATATAGTAAACTTAGTGCGGAACTCGGTGCACAGCTGTGTTTCTAGTACAGGTGGCTCCATCTATATTTCTGGGGGGCAATCTTCACCAGTTAACCACGTGAAGAAAAACATGTGATAACTCTCAGTTATGTCATGAAGATAGTCAAGTGATAATCTGGTGAAGTTCATCACGTGGTTATCCTGTGAAAATGATGGGGAGTTTTTTCACGTGAAGAAAAACACGTGATAACTCTCAGTTATGTCATGAAGATGGTCAAGCGTTAATCTGGTGACATTCATCACGTGGTTATCCCGTGAAAATGTGGGGAGTTTTTCTCACGTGAACAAAGCACGTGATAACTCAGTTATGTCATGTTCACCAATTTCCCCGTGTTTATCACGTGAAGTTCACGTGCATTGTCAGCTGGGGCGCATGTCCTAGAAAACAATTCACATTTAGTCTCAGTGTTTGCAATTAAGAAATTAGCTGTAAGTTATTCCTGGAGACCTCTTGTGTTATATCATTTCATATTGATATGGTAAGATTATGATGTACTGTCTGAGATTGATTCATGACAGATAATATACATGTTTTGAAATGATGTTTTTTTTATTTTCAGTTTTCGAACTTTCACCTTCACAAGAAGCAGCATTACATCATTTGGACAAAGGAAAATCTTAAGAAATGAGTGCGACTTTAACTTTTGCTCAACCAATTCTGGATTATTTTATACAATGCTCCTTTAATGTAATTGGTTATGAAATGACTTTGGCCTAATTTGCATCTTTTTAAATTTTTATTTTAATTGCTGAAACTGAAGTGCGGATTTTTTATGACTGTCTGACCAATTTCTTAAGAGTGACAAGAGTCTGTAATTGCAAGTGAAACTAATTTTTCGGGTAAATAAAAATTAAATACAAGATAATAATTATAAATAAATATAACCTTTTGGTATACATGTTAGTGTTGGAAAAAATGTATCTTATTAAAGTGCTGAACTTTACATCCTCAGCATGTGAATGTCATCAAAACTCACTTTGCAAGTGGATGCAATGTTGAATGGTGTAGAAGAGAATTTCAGAAAATGCACTTCTTTGAATTGGCATGTGATTTTCATTGAGTATTTGGTGATTTTATGATGATTGATGAATGTCTACAAGTTGACCGCTACTTGCTGCCACCTAGGGTGCAAAATCCGCGAGCTCCTGTGAGCGGTCAACAGAATTTCGATCACTGGAAGAAACCAGGACAGTGTGGAAGAAACCAGGACAGTTCCATCATTTAGTGATGGTCTAGTTTATTTACAAAAACTCTGCAAGTGTCTAATCTGACCTTGGTTGGCTTCAATTTTAAGCAGGCAGCTTGTAAATACCAAAAAAGTTGGAACTATTTTTTATCATGGAGGATTGTATACATTGTAGCTCACATATATTGCCAGTATAGAGGGGGCCACTTGTGGCATGGACAAGACATTTTGCCGAGTGTGACACAGCTTTTATGAAATTGTGAATTATATTGTTGTCTTAGTTAATAAATCTCCATAAAGTAACAGAATAAATACAATTGAGCATTTTTGATATCACAAAGCAAAAACATCTGCTTTGTATGGACATGTGAATAAGTGAGAATGCATTCTTTTTGGACCCTTTTCTGACCACAATTTAACATGCACTAAATGGCATAAGTAGATTGAATACCATCAAACTTCTGATGAGTAAAATCATCCCTTTCAGAGGCAAAGTGCATGCTAAAGTTTCAAAACTTTCTGTCTCATGATTTCCAAACATTTTCATTCAAGGCAGTGGACTGGATATTTTTTGCCAGCAACCATGCTTTGTGAAAGTAGTTTGGCGTAGTAATATGGACAGCTGTTGTACGACCTGATCTGTTGATCTGTCCAAAACAGATCAAATTATTGTTGACCCAATTCGATTTTCCAGGGACTGTCAGCATTCTGCTGCCACTTGACAGTCCTGCACAGAGACAGGGGCCTCCTAGTGATAAAACTGATGATCATTACTTTGATGAAATGTGCACACTACATTCTAAAAACAATATTCATTGTAAGAACAAGTTCGAGCTGTTTGCAGACAATGTAAAAAGCCTGCAGGCTGAGATCAAATGCTGCATCAAGTTAAAGTTACAGAAATTGTATAGAATAGGAACTTTATGAGGAAGAATCAAAATGTGGTTCATTCTCAGACTGTCAGTGTCAGTCTTCATCTTCGTAGTGGGGATCTTTAGGTTTCTAAAACCACCAGTGCACTGAGGTTCGCATTATGCTAATTTTGGCTTTATAAACGTGCAGAACGTTCCAGCAAGTTAGAACGGAGTCCAGAGAACTAAGTGAAGATTTATTCAGAAGCTACAGGAGGCTATTAACCATTATATTAGATACCCAGTACACAGAGCCCTTGTGGAATAGACTTTGGTAAGCTCTTGGGCTTGAGTTCATTTCTGCAAATTTAGCGATAAAATACATTGGACAACCTTTTCTAAATTGATCACATATATTGTACATGTAATTAAGTCATCATTATCCGCTGCTAAGCTGGATATAGTGTTTGCACATGACAGAAATTACACACTGTAAAATTTCCAGACAGTGCTGCTTCATAATGTCTTCACTTCCAATGTTCCGCTTTAAATATGTTTTCCAGGACATCATTCTCCAATGCGTAAGACCTTAAAATATAATATCAGAGCCCAACATTTCCATAAATGAGTAAAAACTAGGGGTCTACACGGGTTCGATAAATACTGGCCGTACCAAAAAAAATAAAATAAATATTAAGTTATTTTAAAGTGAGAGCTTTAAACTTGCAACTAATTAACACATTGTCTCTCTCTCTGGTACAGTCTGGTTGGTCGCAGAACCGGTTTTCAAAGCAGCACTTTTCGGTTCGGTTCAATAACGCTATATCCAGCTCAAAAAGTTGTTTTATTGCCGAGATTTGACAGAAAATGTCCACAAAATCATGAAATGAACTCGAGCACGGCGTCATCTTGATCCCGGGGGGGGGGGGGGTACTCACTCTATAAGGGTGTATATAGAGGCGCCGCTGGATGGTAATGGTTTTTTGGCCTTCTTGGATTAAAATGGTTTTGGTTTTTTGACAATTCTGATTAATTTGGTTCTGGTTTTCGCAACCCCAACATGTTTGGTACCGTTAGAATTGGCTTCAAAAGAGGATTAAAATGGTTTAAAAACCATGAAGATTAAATTAGTTTGCAAAAAATTTTAGTGAAGGATTAAAATGGTTTGTGGTTTTGGTGCAGTTTCCGGATTAAAATGGTTCTGGTTTTCAAAATTGCCGTGGCGCATCCGTATGCAAAAGTCCGCGAAGTACCCCCCCCCGGGATCTTGATGTCTGCTCTGATCCGAGATCCGACTTTCCAGGCCAAAAATTTGGTTTGCCGGGTTGCGTATTTCTAAAATGCGGATCGGCTCGAATTTGCGGACCGACGGTACGAATCGTGTATCTATCAAGTGTATCGATGATACGTATCGTATCGAATGTTGGCAATGATATAGAGCCCTAGTAAAAACTGTCTTATTTTCACTGTATTTGTCAACTGTCATAATGCTTCACGGCTCCATGCTCCTAATTCTACCCCCTCCTTTTGGTACACCCCCTCATGGCTCTTCATGCACCAGTGCATCTTGGAGCTGTAACTGGAGGGGGACACCTCCAAAAAAAAAGACATTTTGGTGAATCAGAGGGGGTCACTATCAAAAAAAATTAATGAAACTTAATAAAAATGTATTTCAAAAAGGCAGATGAAAACACAGTATAGAGTACATTGTGATTAAAGGAGGAGAGGAGAGCTGCTTTCAGCTGCAGCGGATTGCACACTGCTGGCAGTTTGTATGGTGGACCCTCTAGTTTTCAATAATATTGTTATGTGTAATTTGGTGGTCTCCAGTAATTTCAATATCTTTTTGTCAGTTAGAAATTGAAAAGAATGTTCTGAAAATTCATCAATATTCGTCAAAGAACTTTGTTCTAGTGTAGAGATTGATGGTTCAGGTTCAAGCCTGTACACAAAACTCAGGTGACGCATGGTGGACACCAATGTTATCAGGGAAGAATCTTATGTTGTACCTCATTCTGGCATTGTCACAAGATGGTTGTCATGATATTGATATGTACCAATAACAGGTAGAATTAAAATCAGTGGCGCATTTTATTTTATTTGGCCCTCGGGCCTCGGCCCAAAATTAAATAGGGAAAGATGGGAAAAATACACCTCTGATTAGAATAGCTTGCAACAAGACAGATAAAACTTTTACACAACCTGAAGCTCCATATCAAGTCAAACTAAAGTAGCTACAATGAAACAAGACTAGAAGAAAGCAATGGAAATCATGTGAACAACTTTCAGTCCCGCGCTTAAACAAAAATTCATTTGCCACTTAATCAGACATCAATTACCCTTGATTTCTAAGATGCATTATGTGCATTTGTACAAGCAACATATCAAGCAAAAAATATGCTTGACCAGACTTCCTGATGGACTGACACTGATTTGTCAAGGAAAGTTTCCCTCCGTGATCTTTCAAGTAAATGTATATCTGGAATACTTGTATTCTTGTTAGTTAAAAGGGAATGGACAGTTTAATTAATGTTTTTTAACTTTGTTCTTTGTTTTCTGTTGGTATCCACTAGATCTGATTTGTGTGACACGTTTTCTGTCATTCATGGTGAAACTGATGTCCAGAAATGCCTCTGTCTGGAGCCAAACAGGAAATTGTTCAGTCTATCTGAACATGTGATTTTTCCACGAGCTTTCTGATCAAGGTTCAAAAGAAAAATGTTCAGCATTGTGTAAGGGGGGAGGGGGGGGGGGGGTGGTTCATAACTAGGTCAATGACTCAATTGCATGCTCTTTGCCCAAATTTTTCTTTTACACCTGTGGTTACACCAACAGTGCACCGAACCTGTATTTTAATCATGGCAGAATGTCTTAAGATGCTTTATGGTCTTTTCTGTGTCATTGGTCCCCTAAAGGTGATATATACATTAGTCCCCTAATGGTGATATATACATTGGTCCCCAAAAGGTGATATACGTTGGTCCCCTAAAGGTGATATATATACATTGGTCCCCTAATGGTGATATATACATTTGTCCCCTAAAGGTGATATATATATTGGTCCCCTAAAGATGATATATATACATTGGTCCCCTAAAGGTGATATATACATTGGTCCCCTAAAGGTGAATAACTGTCGAGGTCCCCGAAAGGTGTAAGTTTTTCATACACTTCGAATGTTATCAATTAGGGGACCATGTATAAATAAAAAGTCATCAGGTCAAAATGCCAATACCACATGATAAGAAAGAAGGAAAAAAGACACTCTATGGTTGTCAAGAAACCTTCAAGTAACCACTGGTAAGGCAGATATACAGGGTTGAAGTAGGTCCCCTAATGGTTGCAATTTTACCTAGGTCCCCGAAAGGTTGAAAAAAGTAGTATATATATATTATACATTTTCTGTCAAATCTCGGCAATAAAACAACTTTTTGAGCTGGATATAGCGTTATTGAAAAGTGCTGCTTTGAAAACCGGTTCTGCGACCAACCAGACTGTACCAGAGAGAGAGACAATGTGTTAATTAGTTGCAAGTTTAAAGCTCTCACTTTAAAATAACTTAATATTTATTTTATTTTTTTTGGTACGGCCAGTATTTATCGAACCCGTGTAGACCCCTAGTTTTTACTCATTTATGGAAATGTTGGGCTCTGATATTATATTTTAAGGTCTTACGCATTGGATAATGATGTCCTAGAAAACATATTTAAAGGGGAATATTGGAAGTAGTCCATGGCCTGGGGGTCATTTGTGTGACCGAGAGAGGGAGAGCGTTTGACTTCATATTCTGTTACTATATAGTCTGGTTTTCAAGAAAAATCAGGGTAGACATCTGGGGGCATGGCAGGTTAGGAGAAATCCAAGATGGCCGCCAAGATGGCTGCCTTGATGAGAAAAATTGGTTAAATTGCTCACAGTGACACTACAGACTTGTGTAATACATCAAAATAGGGGTTTTCTGGGCTGCTGAGTCCAACCATGTACAAATGAAACCTCTTGCTGTGTTTTCTTTGGAGATAATCAGGATTTTAGCAAAATTAAACCAACGTAGCTGCCGTAAATGGAAAAATACCAACATTGCTCAGCAATAAATAACACAAAGGCATGTTGTACATCAAAATAGGGGTTTTCTGGGTTGCTGAGTCCAAATATGTCTATATGAAACCTCTTGCTCCTTTCTATATTGAGAAATCCAAGATAGCCACTGATATGGCTGCCACAAAGTTGTCAAAAATGACTGTGTTGTGCACAGCAAACCCAAAATGGTTGCATGATATGTCAAAATAGGGGTTTCTGGTTTGTTGAATCCTACTATGCACAAATGAACCTTTTGCTCTTGTTTATATGAAGATATCCACAAGATTGTCATAAAGCACTCAGAAGATGCACTTGTTGCTCACAACCAACACTATACGGGTATGTGAGGCACAAAGCACTAAGCTTTTGTGGTTCATCAAAATTGCTATATCAAGTGGCAAAACAACTGTGTTTGTAAGATAGATAGATAGATAGATAGATATGGTAAGTGCAGCCCTCTAAGCTCAATTCTGGGTGCTCATATTGATTGATGAGATGGAAGAGAGAGAATGAGTCCTCAACATGACCTTCAGCGAAGCAGGCGGGCACCTTAACCACTCTGCCACCCACCTGCCATCATTTAAGACTAAATGCGGGACTATGCCTGTTTGACAGCTATGAAGAGTGTTGTATGACTGCCTTCACATAATTCTATTACATTAAGTGGAATGAGATTGTGCTTTAAACATTAAAGATGGTCTGAAAGGAAAAATGGGTAATTAGCTCATACTGACACTAGTGGGATGTCATATCAAAATAAGTGCTCTCTGACCTTCTTCATGGCTATCAAACAGGCATGTAGTTCTGCATTTAGTCTTAAATGATGGCAAATAAATGATATTATAAGACAACCCAGTGCTATACATAGAATACAATGACTATTGATACTGTAAAGCAAAAAAAGTGCAAAAAACACAAATAAATGTGAAATGTTCAGATTTTTTTGGTGAGACCCATTAGAGATTTTACTCCTTTTACATGGAATTACAACTTCATTATGGTTTGGAATTATAGGATTATAGTGAATTTAGTAATACAAATTCAGACACTATACAATAGTATAGCACATGCTCCTGAAAAGAAAGGACACACCTTTTTTCATTGTCAGAATACATTGGTGAGAAAATTCAAGACCATGTGCCCCTCTAAATTTGGAACAGCTGGAGGTTAAGCAATTTAACTGATTTTACTTGCTTATTCTATTCCGGAATTGCTTGCAAATTCAGATCAATGTATGGCACTTACTTCCCACATAAAATTTAAGTATCAAATCAACACCTTGGAGTACTGTACCTGGGCTAAAATGAATTTTTCCCCTGTAGAGTGGGATGAATTTGATATTTTATCAACTTGCCGTTTTGGAACTATACACATTACTTAGGCCATCCACCTAAAGTTGCTTGGCAATTGTGCTGTACAGTAACCTTTGCTCTGCCACAACTCCTTGTTGAATAGTACGAGACGGTACATACATCTTAAGAGACCAACATTTGTATGATCAGTGCTTCCTGAAACTTACTCTATACAAGCCAGCCTTATAGTTGAAATGCATTGGGAATAGGGAATGGGATGGCTGGAATGCAACCAAATTTGGCACACATTCTTTCAAGGGAACAGAAAGTGTCGAAAATAATTCTGGAGAATAACTTATTCATTCTGAAATGCCATTGTACAAAGAAATGGACTGGAAACCAATTTCACCGATGAGAGATGTCGTTGAACTAAGTCTGGTCAATCGTCCAACCCTGTGTGTGTGATTAAGACACTCTGTCAAGTAGTGGTGATCGCCAGGGGCGGACTGGCCTATGTGGCAGAGTGGCAAGTGCCACGGGCCCAACCACTCAGGGGGGCCCACACAAGGTGCTAAAAAAAAATAAAAATAGAGAAAAAAAAACGAAATTATATTTCTGTGAGCAAGTTTATGACTGTAATACAATGAAACTTTAAGGTGGGGACCCCAATGAGAGAGCCCTCTGTATGGAAAAGGCCCGTCCACCTTTGCGTAAGTAGAGTAATGCTGAAAATTGGAATCTGGGGGCCCATCGACTTATTTTGCCACGGGCCCGGAATGTCGCCAGTCTGCCCCTGGTGATCGCTGCCTGGGAAAGACCAATTGCAAGCGCTGATCCTGCTATAGTGGCTAACATTTCTTAACCCTTGGATATTATTGAAATATCAAGGCTTGATTGAAATTGTGCCACAAGACGGTGTCAAGAACTGTGAACTGGCCCGCAAATGTTGAAAATTTGCCTGTCTTTGGAAATAATATTACCCTACCCCTGGTGAATCTTGAGTATCAGTTACTACTGTATAAGATACCTGCAACAGGTGTCTAGCCTGGTTCTTATACTGGCTGCTATCTTGAATGTCTCAATATGTATTAATGGAGATATCAAGCATTTTCATGCATGTACATTTGGACCCCAAAAACCCGTTTTGACATATACATCATACACTCATTTTATGTTCGACAACTTTGTAGCAGTCATATCTTGGAAATAGAAAGGAGCAAGAGGTTTCATCTGTACATATTTGGACTCAGCAACCCAGAAAACCCCTATTTTGGTGTATAACATGCCTGTGTAGTACTTGTTGTTCAAAATGTTTGGCACTTTCCATTTACGGCAGCCATATTGGTTTAATTTTGCTAAAATCCTGATTATCTCCAAAGAAAACATAGCAAGAGGTTTCATTTGTACATGGTTGGACTCAGCAGCCAAAAAAACCCCTATTTTGATGTATTACACAAGTCTGTAGTGTCACTGTGAGCAATTTAACCAATTTTTCTCATCACGGCAGCCATCTTGGCAGCCATCTTGGATTTCTCCTAACCTGCCATGCCCCCAGATGTCTACCCTGATTTTTCTTGAAGGCCAGACTATATAGTAACAGAATATGAAGTCAAACGCTCTCCCTCTCTCGGTCACACAAATGACCCCCAGGCCAAGGACTAAAGTGAAGTCAGTATGAAGCAGCACTGTCTGGAAATTTTACAGTGTGTAATACTGTCATGTGCAAACACTATATCCAGCTTAGCAGCGGATAATGATGACTTAATTACATGTACAATATATGTGATCAATTTAGAAAAGGTTGTCCAATGTATTTTATCGCTAAATTTGCAGAAATGAACTCAAGCCCAAGAGCTTACCAAAGTCTATTCCACAAGGGCTCTGTGTACTGGGTATCTAATATAATGGTTAATAGCCTCCTGTAGCTTCTGAATAAATCTTCACTTAGTTCTCTGGACTCCGTTCTAACTTGCTGGAACGTTCTGCACGTTTATAAAGCCAAAATTAGCATAATGCAAACCTCAGTGCACTGGTGGTTTTAGAAACCTAAAGATCCCCACTACAAAGATGAAGACTGACACTGACAGTCTGAGAATGAACCACATTTTGATTCTTCCTTATAAAGTTCCTATTCCATACAATTTCTGTAACTTTAACTTGATGCAGCATTTGATCACAGCCTGCAGGCTTTTTACATTGTCTGCAAACAGCTCGAACTTGTTCTTACAATGAATATTGTTTTTAGAATGTAGTGTGCACATTTCATCAAAGTAATGATCATCAGTTTTATCACTAGGAGGCCCCTGTCTCTGTGCGGGACTGTCAAGTGGCAGCAGAATGCTGACAGTCCCTGGAAAATCGAATTGGGTCAACAATAATTTGATCTGTTTTGGACAGATCAACAGATCAGGTCGTACAACAGCTGTCCATATTACTACGCCAAACTACTTTCACAAAGCATGGTTGCTGGCAAATATCCAGTCCACTGCCTTGAATGAAAATGTTTGGAAATCATGAGACAGAAAGTTTTGAAACTTTAGCATGCACTTTGCCTCTGAAAGGGATGATTTTACTCATCAGAAGTTTGATGGTATTCAATCTACTTATGCCATTTAGTGCATGTTAAATTGTGGTCAGAAAAGGGTCCAAAAAGAATGCATTCTCACTTATTCACATGTCCATACAAAGCCGATGTTTTTGCTTTGTGATATCAAAAATGCTCAATTGTATTTATTCTGTTACTTTATGGAGATTTATTAACTAAGACAACAATATAATTCACAATTTCATAAAAGCTGTGTCACACTCGGCAAAATGTCTTGTCCATGCCACAAGTGGCCCCCTCTATACTGGCAATATATGTGAGCTACAATGTATACAATCCTCCATGATAAAAAATAGTTCCAACTTTTTTTGGTATTTACAAGCTGCCTGCTTAAAATTGAAGCCAACCAAGGTCAGATTAGACACTTGCAGAGTTTTTGTAAATAAACTAGACCATCACTAAATGATGGAACTGTCCTGGTTTCTTCCACACTGTCCTGGTTTCTTCCAGTGATCGAAATTCTGTTGACCGCTCACAGGAGCTCGCGGATTTTGCACCCTAGGTGGCAGCAAGTAGCGGTCAACTTGTAGACATTCATCAATCATCATAAAATCACCAAATACTCAATGAAAATCACATGCCAATTCAAAGAAGTGCATTTTCTGATATTCTTTTCTACATCATTCAACATTGCATCCACTTGCAAAGTGAGTTTTGATGACATTCACATGCTGAGGATGTAAGGTTCAGCACTTTAATAAGATAAATTTTTTCCAACACTAACATGTATACCAAAAGGTTATATTTATTTATAATTATTATTTTGTATTTAATAATAATAATAATATGAATTTGTAAAGCGCCAATTTCAGTAACACTGCTCATCGGCGCATATAGTTGTGTGATGTTAATAAAATAATCTGAAAAGATGGGTTTTGAGATTTCTTTTGAATGCATCAAGAGACTCAGCATTTTTTATGTCAACAGGTAGCTTGTTCCACAGTTCTGGTGCTGAGTAGGAGAATGCCCTGTTAGTTTTATTATTTCCATAATTCCTGGGAACAGCCAGCAGTAATTGTTTGTTGCTTCTTAGGTTCTGCCGATGTTCCTCTTTTACCTTTACTAGACATTTCACATAATCAGGTGCTTGATTATTAATAGCTTTCCATGTTGTTGTTAGGATCTTAAACTGGCATCTTGCATTGATGGGAAGCCAGTGAAGATTTTTTCGAAATCCACTTATATTATCATACTTTTTAAGCCTTTCAATCAATCTTACTGAAGAGTTTTGCGCAACCTGAAGTTTGTTCACCAAGTTTTTGTTTATACCGTAAAGCAGTGCGTTTCCATAGTCAAGGTGGGGGGTTACCAAAGCATTAACAACTGTTTTGGTTGTGTCCTTATTTAGGCTTTTTCTAATTTGTGAGATATTTCTCAGATTAAAGTAGGCAGATTGGCACATCTTATTGACATGTTTTTCCATAGACATGTTTGTATCAAATATTACCCCCAGATTCCGAACATGTGTGACTGCTTTGATGTCAACGTTATCAACCTTTATAGAATTGACAGTTATTTTATTCAGTTGTTGACGAGACCCCAAAATCAAGAGTTCAGTTTTTTCACCATTGTTACAAAGCATATTATCGTTCAGGAAATCTCGAATATTGGCAATGCAGTTCTCCATTCTTTTCTTTGCATCAGCTTCTCCAATAAAAGTAGGTTTGAATGACAGAATAAGTTGTTGGTCATCTGCATATTTTTCGTCAGTTACTTGGTTCATACAAGCCAATTCGCTGACAGGTGCGATATACGAGTTAAATAGAATTGGTCCTAATTTAGAGCCTTGCGGGACTCCATAATTAAGTGTTAATTTGGCTGACTCAGTGTCATTTATTAGGACTGCCTGGGTCCTGCTAGATAGGTAAGATTTGAACCACTTTAAGGCAGCACCATCAATACCATTTCGATCTTTAAGCCTTTGTATCAGGATATCATGGTCGATTGTGTCAAAAGCAGCAGAGAGATCTAGGAGTACTAAAAGTGTGACTTCCCCTTTTCCCATGTTAACCATGATGTCATTGTGGACTTTAGTCAATAGAGTTTCGGTGCTATGGTGTTTTTTGTAAGCGGATTGTTTTTTGTCGTCAAGATTATTAGTTTCAAGATGTTTAATGTATTGTTTGATCACAGCACTTTCAATTAGTTTCCCGAGGAAAGTCAGGTTGGATACTGGTCGGTAGTTCTTGTACTCCTGCTCAAGACCTACCTTCTTGAGGAGTGGTCTAACTAAAGCATGCTTGAGTCGTGAAGGCATTTCACCAGTTTCAAGGGAACTATTTATTATTTTGGTTATGATTGGTAGAAATTCATCAATACATTTCATCAGAAGCCATGTGGGCAGGGGATCCAATGGGCAGTGTTTTACAGGCATTTCTTTGATTAACTGCAGCACTTGCGGCTGAGATAGTTTGTCAAATTGATCAAGTTTTGGGCCTTTGAACTGTTTGTTCCAATCTAAGGAGGTTCTGTTGGGTGATGATAACTTGTTCCTAATTTTCTTGATCTTATCGTCAAAGTAGGAATTGAATTGGTTTGCTAAATCCAACGGATCAGAGTGTTTTGGTAGTGGAAGGGCCTGCTTCCTATTAAGACTTGAGGTTAGTATTTTGAACATGGCTTTAGAATTTCCCTTTGTTGTAGCAATTTTAGATCTAAGGTCAGCTTCTTTGAGGTGATGGAGCTTTAAATTGAATTTATTTCTAACAGACTTAAAAATTTCCCAATCACTCCTAAGTTTCGTGGATCTCCATTTCTTTTCAGCTTTCCTTTTTGCAGTTTTTAGATCTTTGATGTCAGAATTGGTCCATGGAGTGGGTTTACGTAGTCTTATGGTTTTATGCTTGAGAGGGGCATGCTTCTCAAGTACATCATTGGATGAGATGTATAGGTCAACTAGTCTGTCGAAGTTATTTGTGCAATTGTTTAATTTTGTTACATTTTCAAACAGTTTTTTAAGGTCATTTTTGAATGAAGATATATCTATTTTTCGCATTTCTCTCAGTTTAATTTTTTTCTGACTAGATTGATTTCTTTTCAGATTAAGTGAGAACAGGACACAGTTGTGGTCAGAGTTCAGGTCAGAGACTGTGCATTTCTCAATGAGAGAGTTTTTTCTGGTTATTATAAGGTCCAAAATGTTCCCATGAACATGAGTTGGAGAGGATACATGTTGAATGAGATCAAACATACTCAATATGTTAGCAAACTGCACGGCTTTCGTGTCATTGACCTTGTTCATATGGATATTGAAGTCCCCTGCTATGATTACCTCATTGGAATATGTTTGGTAGTGAGCAAAAAGTTGTGTTATTTCGTTGAAAAACTCCTCCATTGTATAATTGTTTTTACTGGAAGGTTCTGAACGATAAATCAGTACTAGTGACACTGTCTTTCCATTGTGCGTAAGTTCAATTTCCATGTGTTCAAAAGTATTTTTCAGAGATACATGGATTTTTGTTGCTTTCAAACCAGACTTCACAAGACAACCAACTCCTCCACCTTGCCTGCCCTCTCGTGGTGAGTGAAGATACTGACATTCACCTGATCTTTCTAATTCACCAATTTTGACAATATCATCAGATTTTAACCAACTTTCAACAAACAAGAAGATATCCAGGTCATTCTCATGCCAAAAGTCATTGACTAACTGAGTTTTTTGTCTGAGACTTCGTGCATTCCACAGACAAAGTTTCAATTTATCATCCTGTGGGTTTACATGAACAGAAGCACAGTCAGACTCTGTGTTGAGTGGATTGAACCTGTTATGAACAACAAGTCTGTTTGCAGAGTAACTGTCATTTTTGCTTGGAATAGAACCAGGGACCCATTTTTTACTCGAGACAGCAGGCTTGTCCAAAAATTTGTACGGCAACTCCCAGGAGGTGAAATTACAATGGTTATTTTTATTGTAAGACTCATAGCATTTGTCCACAAATTCAGTCTCCGATCTTAATGTGGCCCTTACCATTGGGCCGCACATATCTAAGAATCTGTAAGGCAGGCTCCAAGAGGTGCGACATACTGAAACTTCAGGTATAGATTTACAAGACAATAACCTATTTTCCACCCTTAATTCATCTGCCACAGAGGCCTTAGCTGGAAAAAATTTGACACTGTTAATGCTGCAACAAATTTTATTAACAGAAGGTTTAACACAATCACGATCAGTCCAAAAGTTCGTCATCAAATGCCTCTGTGGCCCGCACCATCAAAATTTTGCCTTTTTCTCTGGAGGCTCATCGCTCCTGGTGATATGGTGAATCTCCTTAAGGGCAGTGTGCACATTGCCAATCGTGCCAGAGACGACAACTCCGTCCACTGTTACATCGCATTTTCCTCGTAGTGCACTTATCGCCTCAGTAACATCTTCTCTGGAATCCCGCTTCGGAACCACCCATTGACCGATGTCAATCTTTGTATTGTGAGTCTCGCTGATCTTACGGATATTACGGCCATTTCGTCCAATTAGCTTTCCAATAAGACCTTTTGGGATTTCGGCAATGCATTTGGTCGGCTGCTTGCTGAGATTGGCAGTATCAGTCGAGGAAGCCTGGCCAGTCGTCTGCATGCTTTTAGATTTAATACTCGGGACTACCAGATCTCTGTTGACCGTTGTACACATGAGTTCAATCCCTTTGTCCGACATGTTTATACCATCCGTGTGGAGTAGCTCACTGCGTGGAGTTAGTCTAGCATTCCAGTCTATAAACTGGATTCTTTCCAGATTGTTAGCCTTCAGGAATTGTTCCAACTTTAAATTATACACATTGATTTGTGTGTTTGCTACAGAAGGGGGTAGGCTGATCACAATTACATGGCTGAGTTTGCTCCACCTTTCCAGAGCAACGGTTGCTGTCTTGAAGCATTGATTTCCCAATGTACCGTCATTAATTTCATCAACACCGGTCAGTACCATAATCAATTCATAACTGTCTATGGTAGCACTGTCCAAGGACTCAAACTCAGAGATCGGTAGCAATTTGTGATCCCATTCTATCTCCACAGATAGGTGCTGAAGACTGCTTTTGGTAATTTTGTCACATAACAGTAATCCCTTAGGTTTAGGGCTGGCGATGGATGTGTCACTTTGGTTGGCAATTTGATCTAGAAGTTCAGAATAATCTGCCTCTCTGTCCTTCAGCATCTCTCTCACGGTCTTTAATTCTTTGTTCTTTTCTGATATTTCTTCTAATAATTCTTTGTTAACTTCCCTCGTAGTTTCAAGCTCTTGGTCAATTGCATCTTTTCTCTTCGTGCTCCGTTTGAGTTCACCTATGAGTCTATCCACCTCATCGTCTTTTTCCGTGAGCATTTTCCTTAAAGTAGCAATTTCTTTGTCTTTAGCAATAATTTCCTTTTCTTTGTCCTTAGCCTGGGCATTTTCTGCATTTTCACTTTTTCGTGGTCTTCCCCTTTTCCTTTTAACTTCATTTGCATCGATGTTTTGTGCATTGTTTGGGTCTGTGAACAATTCAGTGAGAGCTGTGGATTCACTTGTGCTATTATTCGGGTCATCATCCGACTCAGAGTGAGATAATGCAGTGTTTTTCTTCTCCATTTCGTCTGCCCAAGTTCCTCCTTATTTATTTTTTATTTACCCGAAAAATTAGTTTCACTTGCAATTACAGACTCTTGTCACTCTTGAGGAATTGGTCAGACAGTCATAAAAATTCCGCACTTCAGTTTCAGCAATTAAAATAAAAATTTAAAAAGATGCAAATTAGGCCAAAGTCATTTCATAACCAATTACATTAAAGGAGCATTGTATAAAATAATCCATCGGTCGAGCAAAAGTTAAAGTCGCACTCATTTCTTAAGATTTTCCTTTGTCCAAATGATGTAATGCTATTTCTTCTGAAGGTGAAAGTTTGAAAACTGAAAATAAAAAAAACATCATTTCAAAACATGTATATTATCTGTCATGAATCAATCTCAGACAGTACATCATAATCTTACCATATCAATATGAAATGATATAACACAAGAGGTCTCCAGGAATAACTTACAGCTAATTTCTTAATTGCAAACACTGAGACTAAATGTGAATTGTTTTCTAGGACATGCGCCCCAGCTGACAATGCACGTGAACTTCACGTGATAAACACGGGGAAATTGGTGAACATGACATAACTGAGTTATCACGTGCTTTGTTCACGTGAGAAAAACTCCCCACATTTTCACGGGATAACCACGTGATGAATGTCACCAGATTAACGCTTGACCATCTTCATGACATAACTGAGAGTTATCACGTGTTTTTCTTCACGTGAAAAAACTCCCCATCATTTTCACAGGATAACCACGTGATGAACTTCACCAGATTATCACTTGACTATCTTCATGACATAACTGAGAGTTATCACATGTTTTTCTTCACGTGGTTAACTGGTGAAGATTGCCCCCCAGAAATATAGATGGAGCCACCTGTACTAGAAACACAGCTGTGCACCGAGTTCCGCACTAAGTTTACTATATTGAGTTTAGACTAATTAAACAAATGATTATGATTTCTAAATCTGGATTAATGCACAGTATATGGTGGAATGATGCTTATTAGCTCAAAAAGGAGCACATATTGGATATTATTACAAAAGACTAGTCATCCGAAATGTGAATCATGTATGACTACAATCCTTGATTCTGGTAACCCTTAAGAAGACTGAAAAGTGACTTACTGCATCACACTGGTTGTGACAATTTTTCAGCAAGTTCTTGTGGCTTTTACTTCAGCCCCACAGCTATTGAAAGCCCAAGATAATGCTTGAAACAGTCTAAGTTGACTGACTTGATGAAGAGCCAAGTTAACCAGTGGGAGATTTTGCCTCTTCTCAAAGAATTCTAACTGGTGAAAATTGCCCACAAGAAAATCTTGTGGTTAACTGGTGAAGATATTTACCAGAAAATCACGTGGTTAACTGGTGAAGATTGCCCCCAGAAAATCATGTGGTTAACTGGTGACAAAATTACGTGGTTAGCCTTTACAATAACCTATCAGTTTCCCACATGATAACTGAGGGGCAATTTCACGTGATAACTCTCAGTTAACCACCAGTATTTGTCAGCTGGGATGGTATTCTACAGGGCTGAATGTCCATAATTATCAAAAGATGGACAGGTGATTGGTTCATGATTGGATTTAAAATCAATGGGGTTGGTGACTTGTTTTGTGTCTTTAGTTGATAGAGTGATGTTGACTTTATCTCCTTGGTGAGGAGTCCAGCAATTCGAAAACACCCGACTTAAAATTGTGATCTTTTTATTGGAAATTGCCTCAGTTTCTAAAGCACTTACAAGGGACACCACATTGCATAGTGTTATTCTGAGTTCAGGACTTTGGAGGTTGGATTTTGCACTTTCAGTTCAGTACCTTCGAGTACATGCATTCTACAAGTGTTCCTGAAAGTATCCTTGAAACTGAGCCAGTCCTATATTTGGCAATGCTATTTCTGGTGGGCAATATCCATAAACACCATGCGAAATAAAGGTAATCGACCCACAAAAGCAATATTCTGGAAGCTATAATCTTGGACATACCTCGGTGAGACCATGTTGCACACAGCAGCAGAGGAAGGGGAAACATTGCTCAATGAGTGTCAGAGCTGCGTCTCTGAAACACAAATGAAAACACATGAATAAGCATTTCCTAAGACGCTAGCAATAACTTCGGTGTCGGACTAAATCACATCAATTAACTGATTTAATAATTATTTATACCACGGTATGTGCAGCAGTAACATAAAATATCAAATATTTAATTGGTGCATATTTGGAAAATCTGTTGAGAGGGGGGGGTATTACCATCTCCCAGATTGTGTAACCAACAGCATAAAGCTATGAAGTTCCTAATGGGGCACTCTCGCTCCATTGCTCATCAGCAAGATTCCTCATCAGCCACTAAGCTCATGTAAGTTGTACCTAAGATGTGAGTGCTCGTACAAGAAGAAGGCCTCACCTCCATGGTATGAGGTTTCATCGGTAAACGATGTTTCGTGGGAAGGGGCAAGGCCCCATCGGTGAGTGGCTAGATCTCACCACCGAGGGACAAGGGTCAAGTGTCACTTAAGGAGCTTCATACAAAGCTGATTGGGCACCGACAATGAGTAAAAATTTCTGATATTATAATGTTAGTACGACAGTGGAGGGGTGGTACCTAGAAGTTTTGGTAAAAGCTTTTTTCTCTCTTGATCCTGTATCTATATGGCCCAAGGAACATTTTTTGGGGGGGGGGGGGTTGCTATCAGTGTCAAAAATCTTATTGGAAACACAAAATCCTCCCATGTATTTTCAATTCCACCTGTCCTATTCACTGGATAACTCATTCCTAATTAACCAAAATGGATGTGGATGGACAGCCCTTGATGTCAGCTGTCATTTCGCACCTTGGTGTCCTTGTTACTACAACAGTCAACCCCTCGAAAAACCAAATAAAGGTTGCTATCAGTGTCAAAATTCTCCTCGGAAACACAAAATCCTCCCATGCCTTTTCAATTCTGCCTGTCCTAATCACTGGATAACTAATTTCTAACCAACCAAAATGGATATGGATGGATAGCCCCTGATGTCAGCTGTCATTTGGCACCTTGGTTTCTTTGCTAGTAAAACTGTCAACCCTCCAAAGGCTGAATAAATGTTGCTGCAAGTGACAAAAATCTCCTCGGAAAACAAAATCCTCCCATGTATTTTTAATTCCCCGAATCCTAATCAGTTGGTAACTTAAACCCAACCAACCAAAATGGATGTGGATGGATAGCCCTTGATGTCAGCTGTAATTTGGCACCTTGGTTTCCTTGTTATTTCAACGGTCAATCTTCCAAAAAACTAAATAAATGTTGCAGTCATTATCGAAATTCTCCTCAGAAACACAAAATCCTCACATGTATTTTCAATTCGACCTATCCTAATCACTAGATAGATCTTTCCTAACAAACCAAAATTGTCGTATTGTATTGTAAATACTCTCACTCTAAACCGAACATCTGCGTCAGGGCTGGGGCGGAGCCCTGGCAACGCAGACTGAATCACTTCCATCGAAAAATCAGGTAGTTCAACAAATCAATCAATTCCCTGAATTTAAACTGCCTATCAAACTTGGCAGAACGCAACAGTATACAGCATTTAAATGCTGCGCCCAATCAATTATATTTTAAACATGATTGCCTTCATTCTAACTTTAAAAAATAGGCGAATTTCAGTCCTCAAGAGTCATTCAAACTGGTGCAAATGGCGCCTGTTTTGGTACAGAGAAACATGCGCATTGAATGAACAAATCAGAGCTGACTTGCTGTTGTTGTGTAAATAAATCCACGTGGCTACAAGCACGTGTATATTTATGCCTTCTGTCATATTTAAAAGCAATGTCATAGAACCACATAGATCTATACAGGGCCTATAGCAAATGATCAATGTCTTCTGTATTATGTTCTTTGGTGGTAGTAGTTATCTAAGGTGGTTCCTTTTTATAGTACAATTTAAAATTATATTTTAATTCAATAAATCAGAATTTGTTGTGCTGTGATAAATGAATTTTTTTGTCTATGTCATCCATTCGGTCTGCATTAAAAAAAAGCAAAACAACGTTTCACCACTATGGCAAAATGACACTTATAGAAATTGGTCATTTGTGTGAGCTTTGGTCATTGATGGTCAATCGTAGTACTAGTATCCCCCTCTATTGTTTAAGCATGAACTATTTTATCATTGAAAAGGTCAAGACCTTGCACAGCACCTTCCTGCCACCTGTTAATGAGCGGCTAATCAAAATGAAAGTCATGAGCAGTTTCAACATTGTATTGGCTTGGTTTTCACATCTCTCGACTTCTTTTGAGTTATTGAAATGCAATGAGTTAAAAAAATTCTTGGAGGCAATGATGCCTGGATATCTATGGTATTTTTATTGGCCTTCTTAATGAAAGAAGATTTTAGAAAATTGCGTAAAATATATCAAATAAAAAATTAGGTTATGAAAATTAATTGAAAAAAAAAGTGCCTTGAAAACACTGTGTGGCACCGGTTGAAGCTAACTATTCGATTCAACAATTTCAGTGTAAAATTCATTTGCAGTTAAAGGTCATAAACTTATAAATTAAAAGTATTATAATATTTTAAACTTCAAAAGTTTCCAGAATTAAGTGAGTTTAAGATTTAATAATACCTAAGTAGAGCCCTGCAATGCTTCATTTGTAAGCAAAACACACATTTTTATAGTTAGGCCTATATTTTATAAATGCTTGAATAACAATCAAAGGCAGTTGATCTTCATTTGCTGAGGGATTGTAAGAAAGAGAATAGGCCTATTCCATGCAAATAACTTCCCTTCAGGTCAGCTGGTCACTACCAGATCAACTTGGATCTCTTTTTGGCGCAAAAAATCGTATGAGAGGGAGGTAGGTAGGAGGAGCCTAATTGCTAGTAATTACACATGCGTAATCAACAATAACAACAGCAATCAAAGCAAATGGTGGCTGCGATCGCCATACCACGTTGTGAAGACAACAGATCTAAGAAAATGTTGGATTATGTAGTAAGTAAGCAGCGTCCACTCTCAATTACCCACCGTCTGCTTGAGGCCCATCACAAAGAATAATGAAGGAATGTTTTCAGCTCGTTTAGACAATGATAAACAACTAAAACAGTGACTTTTCTGTCAACTACTTGATATAAACAGGCAAGAGATTGGAACTGCCTAGCGGTGCTAGGCAGTTCTTTGGAGTTACTCTCAGTCATGCACTGCAATGCAGGTACGAAATTCGTGTTGAGCCTTCCACAATGATACAGCTCAGGCCAGCCATAGAACAGCACCCATGGGCAGAGACTAGGGGAACATTGTCCAAGGTTCCCATGCCATAGCATTCTCCAGTGTTGGTGACCACCGTATGATGATGAATTGATGATTGATGAGAAGACTGGGAGTCTGGCACATACCCTATTAATTCATTGATGCCCAGGGTCTTTCAGTTGCTCCAGCAAAGAACATTGGATACAACCCGCCTCCATTTAATGTCCCATGGGCTCGGATCAAATAAAGTTCCAGGAGTGAGAGTCGAACCCACGACCTCAGAGCCAGCAAAAATGTCTGCTTTCAGTTGGCACCTTGGTTTCCTTGTTACTACAACTGTCAATCCTCCAAAAGTTAAATGAAATGGAAAAAAAAGGATGCTTTTTGGAGTGCGCCCAGCAATCATTTTGTCCTTGTAAAATACATCATTAAGGGTGAAGTGCAACTATAAGTATCAAATTAGTTAAGTTCATTAAGTACTGTGAGGTGTAGTTCTAGCCTAAGCATGTAAAATTTTGTCACTTTAGGTAATTTTGATTATTATATTTTCAATTTTGCTGAAAAAGCACTATTGTCTTGGCTTTGACCTCAACGAACACAAATTAACTTTAAAATTCAAATACGGAACTGGCAAGAAAGCCTCTGACAGTACAGAATCATGTATATCGGCTGGTCCACTAAAAGAAACAAAAGTGACTCAAGTTCTCAAGAAGGCAAAGATGGTCAAGATAAGAGCTAATGTGCATTGCTCATATATCTCAAAAGTCATACTTTAAGGATATTTTTTTAAAGAGGCATTATCTTAGATTCTTAGTGCATTTTAATCCATGTACTCCAGAAAACAATTAACCAACCTCTGTTTGTTTGACATTGTTTGGCTTGAGATGTAAAGGCCACTTTCTCAAATTCTGCAGCTTCATTATTTACATTGTTCGCGGTTTTTGACATGTTATTTCTTTTGATGCAATTGACATGTACCGTATATGACCCATCATTTGAAAGCACCTTTCAATTAGATTCAGGGGAAGCCACAGTAATGGATACTTTGCTTATTCTTTAAGCACATTTTGTTGGAGCAGGTCACATATGCCTAATCTTGATTTTCAACACTAATTTTACATTTGTAATGTATAATTTAGGCCATTTAAGGTAGAAATTGCAATCTTATGAGTTTGATTTATCTATTTCTTGAATCTTTGACCCTCAACAACCCCTATTTTGATGTTTTATTTTATTTATTATATAAATTATTTATCATCCTAGCTGAATTAGGAGCCAATTCAGGGTTTCTGTTGACACCGTCCCTATCACTAAAAAACACATTGATTTTGGAAAGGACCTTATGAGTTTGATTTATCTATTTCTGGAATCCTTGACCCTCAAAACCCCTATTTTGATGGTTTATTTATCATCCTAGCTGAAATAGGAGCCAATTTATGACCAATTTCTGGTCCAGTAGCCATTTTGGACGCCATCTTGCATTTCTCGGAATGCTCAAGGGTGAGAGTATCACACCCTCCCCCTGAAAATGTTCCTTGGACCATATAGATACAGGATAAAGAGAGAAAAATATTCAACTGGAACTTTTGGGTCAGGCCCAAAAAATGGCATTTTACTGCCGGACTATGTAGCAATGTAATTGAATGATGGTACCTTGTGATATTTAGTCAATTTTATGTATTTCATAAGAAACATTTTTAGGCTTCAAGGGAACAAACCTGATGGCATCCTGTCCTCAGCTGATCTTTTCTCCTTGGTTCTGATCTTTTCTCTTTAATCATGGATGCTTTGGACGGCTGGTGAGGTGCTCCAATGGCTTCCTCCTCATCTGTGTCATCCCCATCATTACTGAAAGTGGCATCACAAAATTAATTACAAAATTAATTACAAAAACACCGAGTTGAATTGTCATTCATCTCGCAGTTTTGACACATGAATTTTTCTTACACAGTCAGAACATCAACATTACAGTTAACACCTTAGGGGACACTCGCTCGTCTCCTTTGCCAGCAAGACTTTGCCCTTTGCATGCGAGACTCCGTCCCTTGTGCTTGGAACCTTGTCCCGTGTCACAGAAACCTTGACTGCCTCACCTAGTAATACAAGCACTTGCACCTCAGAAGTGCGGACTGGTATCTTTGTACAACATCACAACAAACAGAAAAATTAGTTTATAACAGAAACAAAAAGGAAGCTAGAAAACTTTTGTAATGGGGGATCCACTCTTACCCAATTTCTGTCCACTTTACAAGATTTAGATGGGTCAAAATTTGGTAAGTCTGAAGTCTTGTCTCCAATGTTTAACAGTAATTCATGATGGCAGGAAGGCACATGGAGGACACCTTGTTGCCATTTGTCATAGACAAGGATATTAGCAAAACTTATAACACAAAAAATATATGGCAGAATATTTTTGTCCCATCCATAAATAGCATTGAAGTACCCCCTGAAAATGGCCTGTCTCCACCGAAATTTTCTCTGAAAGATTGTATCACAAAAACTAGTAAAGGATCCTGATCCTGCGGTTGTTGTGTCAATGTCTCGACGGCGTAGAAGTTTTCACGCCATTGTGGGGTAATAACTTTGCCGCCGATTTCTAAAATGAGCGGGAATCCCTGCGAGGCGCGAAAAAGGTCCTCGCAGCGGTTCTTTTGCACTCCGCCATCAAGGAAAATGCTCCGGGACGTGCGCAAAACATTCGCGCCGTTGTCTGGACCCCCTTCCCAGAGCAGACAGAGTGGTGACAGAGTGACTATTTTTAGCAAAATCCTTTGTCTGCGAGGTACTGAACACATCGCGGCGGGAACCTTTTCGCGCCACGGCGGGAAGGGGGGTCAGCCTTGGAGACTCACTGGCGCGCGCCCTGCATATAAATAGAAGAGCATCCACTAGAGCACCATATAATAACCACTCTGATCTTCAAGACGAACGCATCTATACTCCATGACACTCTGCTTCACAGCCTACTGAATTGCTGCTTCATTGCTGAATCGCTGATTCATTGCTGCTTCATCATTGCTGATTGATCCTGCTACATTTCTGATTGATCCTGCTTCAAGATGGGACCCAAAGGAAGAGGGAAAAAGAGCTACAGGGCACCAACCAAGGGCAACACTCCAGTCTGCACTCCACTGACCACTCCATCTTCAACTCCAGTTCCTTCACCAGCTCCATTCCTAGGGGAGGACTTCGCAGCTGTTACATTCTCTCCAAGCATGTTCAACTTCCATGACAGCATCATGGCAGTGACCACTGCTTCATCTACACTGACCAGTGAGACGGTCTTTGGGGGCACCGAACCATTCGCAATGGAACATGAACCAGCTGAGCAGGATGAAGATGATGATGAAGATGAAGTCCTGGCCAAGATGGCAGCTGTTGTCTAGTCTCCAACCAAGCGTGGCAGGCCTGCCACTGCTGCTGCAGTCCAGAAGAAGCGTCCCAAGTCTGCTGATGCTGCTGCTGCTGCCAAGTCTCCAACCAAGGGCACCCAGTCTGCTGATGCTGTCTTCAAGTCTCCAACCAAGACTGCGCCAAGGGGAAGGCCTCGCACTCCTGCCAAGTCTCCTGCAGCCAAGCGTCAAGCCACCTCCAAGTCTCCAGCCAAGTCTCCAGCCAAGTCTTCAGCCAAGTCTCCAGCCAAGCCTGCCACTCCAGCCCAGACTCAAGCCAAGACTGCAGTGTAGCCTCCAGCCCAGCCTCCAGCTCCAGACTCCAGATGAAGAGACTCCTGCTGATGACTCCGCACTACCTCTTGAAGCTGTCATCCACCAGCAGACCCTGCAGTCTGACTACGATGCCAGCACAGAGGAAGATACTCCCAGGAAGACTGCTGCCAAGTCCCATGGCAATAAGGGGAAGAACCAGCCAATGGAAGATTCTGACAACACTGGATCTGAGGTCGAGCTAATTCAGGACTCTGATGGCCAGATCGTCCACAAGGAGAAGAAGAAGGCCTACAGAAAGAAAAAAACCTATTGGGCCTCACAGACCAGCATGAGGATGAGCTGATCGACTGTTTCCGGGACAACAAGGACTCCAAGGGCTCCACCACCTGGAAGACTGAAAGAAAGAACAGACTGGATTCAGAGAAAGCAGCTGAACTTTCATTACTGGGGTCACACATCACAGCAGCTCAAGTCACCAGATGGAGGACCAACCTCAGGACTACCTTCTCCAAGCTCAGACCTCCTGCCTCTGGGGCTGCCAGAAAGAAGTTGTCAGAGCGAGACCAGTACATCCTCAACAGTGCGAATTCCTGAGGTCCTCCATCGTTCCGAAGGGTGCCATGGAAGTCTCCAGCTTCACTGGACCAGGAGCAAGTGACCACCTGTCCTCCGATTCTGATGTCCCCATGGACTACACTTCGATGCCCCCTCTGGATGAGAGCTTCCCCGAGTCCCAGCAGCAGTCCCAGCAGCAGTCCCAGCAGCAGTCCCAGCAGCAGTCCCAGCAGCAGTCCCAGCAGCAGTCCCAGCAGCAGTCCCAGCAGCAGTCCCAGCAGCAGTCCCAGCAGCAGTCCCAGCAGCAGTCCCAGCAGCAGTCCCAGCAGCAGTCCCGCCAGCCGAAAACCATCCAAGAAGAGGAAGTACACAGACCAGGAGATCTCCTCTGCCCTCACTACAATTGCTTGTAGTGTGGTCAGGCCCAGGCAGCCAGAACAACCTCAGCCAGGCCCATTCTGTGACATGTGCCCACAAGTTCCTGACAAGCTGGATCCAGAAGTACACCAGTTGCAGAACCAGCGCAGGAATATCTTCACGTCTGGCAAGAACATGAACCGTGCCCTGCGACTTCGCCTCCTGGACCCCTTGAACGCGACGGCACACTACTTTGTTCAGGCGGACATCCAAGATAAAATCCTGGTGATGCAGCAACCGAATGTGGACATGATCTTAGGCCAGCAGCAGCAGCAATACATCCCTCCTCCTGGTCCTGCTCAATCCTTTCTCAACATGGACGTACAGCAGCCTCCAACAAGTCAGCAGCAGCCCAAGCAAACAAGGCTGACCACAAGTCTTCAGATGCAGTCCCAGCCTCCACGCCAGCAGTTGCAGTCCCAGCAAAGTAGCAGCCAGTTCCAGTCCCTGCAGCCAAGTGGAAGCCAGTTGCAGACTCCAAGCCTCGGAATGCAGCAGTCATCATTAAGCTTCACACAAATGATGCTGCAGGACAGCCCCCAGAAGTTTGGCTTCCCTGGATCCTCCTATGGCCAGCAGCAGCCTCTACAGCAGCAGCAGCAGCAGCGAGTATCGCAGAAGCAAGTTCAGCAGCAGCAAGTACAGCAGCAGACACAGCAGCGGACACTTGTCCACCAGCAACAACATCAACCTTCAGCGTCATACCAAATAAGCTTGCCCTCTCCAGGAAGTGATGCCTGTTCAAGTCGTCTGAAAAAGAAAAAAAACAACCCAGGCCCTTTTAAGGGCCATAAATCCTCCCAAAAGAGCTGGCCACACACACATACAAAAATGAAAAGAGCCCCAAGAAAAAGTTGACAAACTCCCCAAAAAAAAAATCCGGTCCTGGCCCTTGTAAATGTTTTAAAAACACCTTCATAAAAGCAAGGTGCTATTTTCCTTCAATTTTTTGGCCCATTTTACCTTTCTGCTCCACCAGAACAGGTGGCATTTCTGCTTTCTTAATTAAAGTTTTTTCAACACTTTCATTTATATAGATAAGACAGATAGATAGATAGATAGATAGCCAGATAGATAGATAGATAGCCAGATAGATAGATAGATAGCCAGATAAATAGATAGATAGATAGCCAGATAGATAGATAGATAGACAGATAGATAGCTAGATAGATAGCTAGATAGATAGCTAGATAGAAGAAAGAAGTTGCACATCGCATATACACTGCAGCAAACAAAAAGCAAGTGATTGTCATCTTGCAGTGATTACACTTGGATAGATAGATAGATAGATAGATAGATAGATAGATAGATAGATAGATAGATAGATAGATAGATAGATAGATACATGGATAGATGCTAGATAGATAGACAGACAGACTGATAGGCAGACAGACAGCTAGATAGATAGACAAATAGATAACTAGATAGAAGAAAGATGTTGCACGTTGCACATACACAGCAGCAAACAAAAACAAGTGATCGTCATGTTGCAGGGATTACACTTGAGAGATAGATAGATAGGTAGATAGGTAGATAGGTAGATAGACAGATGCACAGATAGATAAAAAAATAGACAGATTGATAGACAGGCATAGAAATGATTTAAATCGGTTGTACAGATAGATACAATCATGAAAATGTGATATTTTATGGACGTGACAAAAATTTTAGTTATTGCAGGGAGGGACTTTTTTTTTAGGGGTCTGTCAACATAAAGATTTGTACAAGGCCTGCTCATTCTGGATGAAGTGGTAAGCCCTGACAAGGGCTAGGTAAATTAGTTTTTTTCCGTGGGGGAGGGGGCATTGAATTGCTGTTGCTGCTGCTCTGCTTCATCTTCAAATTCTTTCCATCTGCCAGGGGACACTTTCTGCTGGGCTGTTGACGTAGTCTCGTAGGTAGTCTCGGTACTGCTTTGCTTGTCTAGTGGCATTTCCATATGCTGGAGCGAATCCAAGGTCATGCAAGGGTCTTCCTTTCCACAGTCCTTCAATGACTTCATGGGTTGCAGGATCTTCTCTGTCCATAGCGTCATTGTCCACGGCTCGATGATTTCCTGCTCTGTCTCGCAGAAGATTGTGTAGAGTGCAGGCTGCCAGAGTGATGGCTGCCACTCTGCCGGGTTTCTGGGGCATTGTAGTTAGGAAGCATCTGAACCTGTGGGACAGGATACGGAAGGCATTCTCCACCACTCTCCTTGCTCTTGAAATTCTGTAGTTCTAGACTCTGGAGGGGATGTCAAGGTTCCTTCTTGGAACAGGCTTCAACAACCAGCTCTTCAGGGGGAAGGCCTCATCTCCAACGATGAAGTATGGAAAAGGATCCCCACTTGTGCCAGGTAGAGGTTCAGCAGGGGGTAGCCCAAGTCCTTCTTCTTCCAGTAGTTCCCTCAGCCTTGTGTCCAGGAAGACTCCTCCATCCGATGCACTTCCTTAGCATCCAGCCTGCACGTAGACGAACTTGTAGTCGGAATCCACCAAAGCCATAAGCACAATGGAATGGAAGCCTTTGTAGTTGTAGTAGATTGACCCAACTTTCTGAGGACATCTGATGGCAATATGCTTCCCATCCAGTGCTCCGATGCAATGGGGCATGTTCCACCTCTTCTCGAATCCCTGGGCAATTTCCTTCAAGGGTGCTGGATCCATTGGCAGGGTCATCCGATGTTCGTAGGCTCGCATGATGGCAATGCAGACACTGGGGATAAAATTGCAGATGGTGTCGGGAGCCACTCTGAAACCATAGGCCAAGGACTTGTAGCTCTCTCCTGTCGCCATGTACCGCAGGGTGACTGCCAACTTTTTATTTGCTTTCGCAGTGCCCTTGACAACCGCGGGATGCTTTTAATTCCCGGCGGAATGCCCTCGGTGCTACAGAAATCCCGGAGTAGTAGAAAAGCATTGCCACAGGCGTAAAACCAATACCCGGCGATATGAAAAAACAGTCCGCCGCATTGAAATAGCTTCCCTGAGGGGCAGTTATAGCTTCCCTGAGGGGTACTTTTTTCATCTCGGGGGGATATAAAACTATCCCACAGGAAATTCCTTTCCCCCCAGGGAGCTTTTGGGTCCGGCGGACAACTTTTCTTCCCCACAGGGAACAAAAAGAAACCCGCCGGGACTTTTGTTGCATGGTTGTCGATTAACCTTAATTGATTACATTAGTGCCCTTCCCGCCATCCTAACTCAAAATCTTCCAAGAAATCGTCTGCCTCTGCGCCACCGGGAACAAAAAGTTCTCCGGCATGTCCCGTAAGACTGTAGCATAAGGACATTGCATGCACATATTACCAGACTGCCAGTTTTGCAATGGTCCCTACAAAGATTTTTACCTTAATCATCATTAGCATCATGTCACAAATCACTTACTGCCTTTCTGGTTCAAGGATATGTTCTATCTCAATAACTATTGGTCAAAGAGACCTGAAATATAGCTCATTGTGTGCAGAATAGCCACTTTCCCATACATTGGTAATACATTCTTCAGCTCTTATTGGTAGGGGGAACCGGGGCACATTGCGACGCGCGGCACAGTGGGACGGTGGGGTTTTCTTGGATCCTGGCAAGGTATATGATATGGTAGTGCCATCATATCTTGTAATTTCACATCCTGATGTTTCCATGGTTTTATAGACAAATTACAGCCACATGCCGAAGTATGGCGAGCAAAAGTTTGTTTTCCTACTTCTAAAGTAAATATGGACAGGTTCAATTTGAACCATTCGGTGGACAAACCATGAACAATGAGACTTTCTCAGTGCTTGTATGAATTTTATATATCGTAACGAACAGTTATGAATTACTATCGTGATAAACACACTCACTGGTGTCTGAGAAATTATCATTTTGGTGTAAAAGTCATATCGGGGCTCATTGGGACAGTGAATTCGGGGCACATTGGGACGCACTTAATATGGCAGAATTTAAGTGTCCAAGGCAACTGAATGACCTGGGACAGCACCCTATAATAAAACCCACTCAGGGTGGTGGATCAGTCCAGTGAAACCCATGAGTGGTCTGGCTGGCGGAGGAACTAACGAGTGGCGAAGTGGGTTTCAGAGGACTGATCCACCACCCTGAGTGGGTTTTATTTATATCCCACATTTTCTGCTATTTTGACATCCTATGAGGTCATTTTAAAGCTTGAATATAGATAATTTAAAATAATAATGACCTAATCACTTTGGTGGATGGATCTAATGTTTTGACGGTGGCCAAACCAATCAGATCAAACTGTAACATAAACAAATGACAAAGTGGGTGGAGTCTGACTGGTTGCTATAAACAAAGCTGACAGAGTCACATGACTGCTGGTGACGTCACCAATGCTGATGATTTCATAGTGGCTCTACTGCTATTGTGACGTCATGTGCTGCTGCTGCGATGTCATGTGTCGTGATTGTGACCTCATGTGTTATCTGAAGTAGTGCCACAAATAAATAAAATATGTAAATCAAGGATAGTGGATCATATTTAAATTAGGGATGGTGGATCATATTTAAATTAGGGATGGTGGACCACAAAATTATATCCCATGGGTTTTCCATGAGGATCACTGCCAAGTGAGGGATATAACAGGTATTCAGGCCACAGTGAACATGTGAGCATATTTGTCACAAAGCACTGTGTGTTACTTACATAGGTGTCCGCACCCAGGACAGTTAATGTTAAATGTTTAAAACTGTTTAAAGTTATGAACTATTGGAACTAAAAGGTGTTCATGCACTGTATATTGTCTTACACACTACTTATATGTGATGTCTATTGCACATGGAGTGTTAAAAATGATTTTTTAATTCAGTCCTAATGTGCCCCGGCTGTGCCACGCCGGGGCACATTGGGACAGTCATTTTTACGACTCTCTGGCTGAAAAAGGGTAGGTGCAGTCTAGTTTGTTATGCCTTGCATTTAAGCTCAATAGTATTGGTGATATTCATGCAAACTTCTGAGTTCTTCAGTGCTTTCAGCATTGAGCAAAATTAGTAGACGTTAAAAGCGTCCCAATGTGCCCCGGTTCCCCTACAGATTTCAAGTTATAGGCATGATGCTAATGAATTATGACTCACATATTTGGTATTTTAATTGATCAAAATGCAGTTTCACAAAAATAATTGGCACTAAGAGACCTGGAATTTGGCCCAAAATGTGCCAGTCACTTGCCTTATCATTGGCAATAGATAGTTCAGCCCCAAGTGGTCAGGATTTTTTAGTTGTAAGTGTGATTTTTATGAAAGTCAAAAAACATCACAGCTGTGTTTATCACCTCAGTACAGATCAGCAGAGCATTGGAACCCTTGGACATGAAAGTGCAGTGCTAGCTGATTGTTTTACCTACCCAATGCAAACTTAAAAAGGCATTTCTGGAGCAAAAAATGTTCAATTTTTTTTTTCAGCTGAAATTTTGACCCAGATACTTAATTTGTCAAAATGCTCCGCTTACATGCTTCCTTTTCTTTGAGGATGGTCTGCCTCTTCACTACAGATGAAACCACTTTGTCTTTCAACCGTTTTCTTCTCCCATCCTTGGTTCTGATAATCTCCCAGGAGTAAATTGTTTTCAGCACACGTTTGAGTCATAAGTCACCTACAAATACCACATATTGACATAAACTTTGGGTTATGAGTTGCATATCATGCACTAACCATTTTACATCTGATGAAAATTGTGCAAGTGTAAAGTCATCAATAAATATTAAATAAAAACTTTATCAACAAGCAAACTTTACTCGAACACCAACCAAGTTTAAGAAGCTGTGGTATGTGCTCCTGGCTGATCACTTGTCTCTGTACTGAGCGTTTGCTGCTGTGCAGCTTTTGTTTGCATGATTTTATGCCATGGAAATTTTTACAGCTGCTTGCAGCCTGTATTGCGAGAGGAGTTCAGGAAAACTTATGACAACTCCCTTGGTCGTGCTGTTTCACCTATGTTATTAGAACTTAGCATACAGTCTGAATAGAATATTATCTTGCGTTGAAAAACTTTTGGTGCCTCTCTCAGATGGAAAAAATCATTGAAGAAAACAAACAGGCTGACTATCTTGAGGTCAAAGGTCAATCGCGGCAACTGGGTCACACTGACCTACTTTTGCTAGTGTTGCTGGGGAGCTCTGACAAGGAGGGAAGGAAGGGAGGGAAGGAAGGGAGGGAAGGGAAGAAGTGGAGGGAAGGAAGGGGAGGGAAGGAAGGGAGGGAAGGAAGGGAGGGAAGGAAGGGAGGGAAGGAAGGGAGGGAGGGGAGCAAAGAAAGGGAGGAATGAAGGAAGGAAGGAAGGAAGGAAGGATGGAAGGAAGGGAAGGATGGAAGAAAGGAAAGAAGGAACGAAGGAACATATAGATACATAGATAGATGGATAGATAGATAGATTTATATAGTAGATTAGTAAATTATAGATACTTGCACTTATATATCTATACAAGCAGCTGTTAAAGTGCTTGCACGTTATTTTTTACATATAGGCAAGCCCTGGAACGGTCATGAATCGTCGTCATTAGTGCAGAGTAGTGAGTACCGTGATACACCGTATCGAAATAAACCAGTTTTTTACATCGATATATGCACTGATTTATCGTATGACATCTTACCGGTTATTTTTCGAGGCCAAAAATCAGTATTTATTGCTTAAAACTATTTAAAAAGCGCTGTGGAATCAGTTTAATTTTGCGCCGAAACATCGTTTTTTGTTTGCCGCAACACGGTGGGATGCCGTTTTGCAACGTTATGTATGTTGTAAAACTCTGGATGATGGCCCAAAATTTGCCAAAGAAAGTTGCGAAATTGTTGAATTCCTAATAAATGCCGGTAAATCTATATCACGATAATATTGTGTGAAGGGCGTATTGATATTCAGCTCACGGTACTCAGCACTAGTCGTCATGAGATTTCATTTGAAAGACATGGTTTGGGAGAATTAAATTTTCAAGCTATCCCTTGTTTCACAACAATTTTTGATACATTCTAAGACTAAATATTTTTTGCTCCTGAAAGCACCTGGTCATCACCTATAGTCACTGCAATGAATGTAAAATATTCCTTTGAAAGTAAAAATTTGATTTTTATCGTTATACATTGAGCAAATGGCTTCTTCCCATTGACCCAAAGAGAGTGATGTCATAACAAACATCTATGACATCACAGCATGTAAAAATATTACAAGTCACATCGCACCCCCTTGCATCCATTGAAATTTTTTTTTGGGGGGGGGAGAAGCTTGAAACATATTGAACACTGATAATAGTAGTTTGACATAGGCCTGATATTGAGCTGCAACAGTAACGCAATATCAAAGTTTGGCTGTTTAGTGTCACCACGGCAACCTATAGGCTACTGTGAGCATTGAGCCTTAGTCTGAATCACAAAAATGTGTGGCTCTATTATCCTGGAAAAAAAAGTGGGCTCTGTCTACCCTTAGGCCCATAACTGAGGTTATGGATTGGGCTTTGTGTGATCCTGCTATTTTACTTTTGAAATACCATGTCCCTGGGCTCTGTTATGCTTGGATCCATCGATTGGTGATTTTTGGTTTTAACTGCCCTGGTCTTGTCACCTGTCTACACCTCATTGGTTGCCAAGCAACATTACTTCACCACTGGCATTTTACCCTGTCTCTGTTCGGGAGTGACAAGTGGCAGCAGAATGCTGACAGTCCCTGGAAAACCGAATTGGTCAACATTAATTTGACCTGTTTTGGACAGATCACGTTGCACAACAGCTGTCCATATCACTACGCCAAACAACTTTCACAAAGCATCGTTGCTGGCAAAGATCCAGTACACTGCTTTGAATGAAAATGTTTGGAAATTATGAGACAAAAGAAAGTTTCGAAACTTTAGCATAAACTTTTGTCTGTGAAAGAGATGATTTTACTCATCAGAATTTTGATGGTATTCAATCTACTTATGCTATTTAGTGCATGTTATACTGTGGTAAGAAAAGTGTCAAGAAAGAATGCTGTCTCAATTATTCACATGTCCACATAAAGCCAATGTTTTTGCTTTGTGACACCAAAAATACTTTTTTGTATATATTGTTACTTTATGGAGATTTATTAACAAGGACAACAATATAATTTACAATTTCATAAAAGCTGTGTAACACTCAACAAAATGTCTTGTCTATTGCACAACTAGATATCGATAAAATTATCTGAAATTTGGCACACATCCTCTCATATATGAATCTCACCTGCAAAAATAAGTCAGGTTTGATCTGCAAACGTAGGGACACTGGTCCTACCCTAGCTAACCTCTATTGAAGGGAGCCCTTGATTATATGGTCTAAATTAATAATAATTTGAAGTGTGATGTTTTATGTCTTTGGAAAAGTGTTCTTAATGTTAAGTCCAATTTTTCATTTTTGTGAGACCCCCATGCCCCTTGCCCTGTGCACATTGTGCTCTAAGAATTATCCGGCCCTTGTTGCATAGCAAACAGCCGAATAAGTTCTGAGATAGATAACAAGTCTGATATACCCCCACATAAATTCTAATTTACAAATATGCTGTGCACAATTGACATGAGAAATTTTAGGTGCACAGTATATTTTAAATGACATATATATATAACAGATGATAAATTCTAATAATCCAGTTTAGATACTCTCCCACAATGGGATGTACTACATTTTCAATTCAAAAAGTTTTATTTCCTCTTACCTGCGTCAGGTCTTGTAAGTTTTTCACTTTCTCCTAGTTTTACGCTGTTTCCAGGCACAGGTAATGCTGAAACAGATAATGCTGAAAAAAGAAAAAATGAAGTTTGTCAAGGATTATTCATTCAACAAACAATCAGGACAGACACTTATCAAAAATACAACAGTGGCTGAGTCTTAGCCCTGACTCAAAAGTTATATTGTGGCGACCAACCAGCTGTCCAAAATATGACAACTGGAAGTAAAATTCTGTTAAATGAGCGCCTACAGATGCCGACACATTTTGCACAATTACAGAGCACCTCGAAACATGGGAATTAGTGCAAAATTCATCTAAAATCATTTCTAAGACAAATAAAATGGTTTCAGACAGTTACATCAGCAAGAACAGTTCAAAACGAGCCATTTCGCGTTTCAATACCAGTCAGGCTGATGCATTTTACGTCTGAAAAACAACTAAAATAGGCTAACGGTCGACCAAAATTCACTCAACAAGAAAACAAAACCTTGATGAACTAATTTCTCAACATACTCCAAGCCTATCCTTTTTCAACATCGCAGAAATAGGCCAAGAAAGACGGGTCTTTATTGCAAATCATTAATTGCTCACCTCGAAATGACACAAGAACTAGGTCACTCAAACCAGACCCGGGCCAAGTGGGCATGGCTTGCGCCAAAGTTGATAAAAGGGGTCCAGCGCCGTGCTCAAGGTTCATTTCTCTGCTGACCGCCAAGCTGTCAATATGTAAGAATACAGTAAAACAATCTAGAATCTCTGCTACAGAGCCCAGAAATTATGCAAACAGCCCAAGAAAAGTTGCTGGAATCTGCAGAATGCAAGGGTGACCAATTTCTAATTTTCAAGAGCTCCACAGTGTGAATTTCCAAGCAAGTCTTGGTCTGCTGTTCCCAGTGCAAAACCGCGTGCTGCCACGCACAACCGCATGCTGCCAAGCACAACCGCGTGCTCTCATGCACAAGGCTTGTCCTCAAGATACTTCAATTAAAGACAATAAAGTATAACCCAAAGAGACGACAAGACCACACAGCTCAACCGCGTGCTCCCACGCACGATCTTGTGCTCCCACGCACAGCCGCATGCTCCCACACACACCCGCGTGCTCCCACGCACAAGCCTCAAGATGCTTCAATTAAAGAATTAAAGACAATAAAGTACAGCCCCAAAGAGACAATAAGGCCACACAGCACAACCGTATGCTTCCACGCACAACCGTGTGCTTCAATGCACTACTGCATGTCTCCACGCACAACCGCGTGCTCCCACACAAAACTGCGCGCCACCATGCACAAGACTCAAGAAGCCTCAATACATAAACCAAAAACAATCAATTTGAACGCGAAGAGACAATAAGACCATACGGAACTCCCACGCACAACTGCGTGTCTCCATGGAGAATGTCATCCATGTCTTGGGTCGGAAAAAAAAAAAAAAAAGTCTACCTTTTCTGCAAATGGCAAACCCTTTCCTAATTCACACCCAGAAGCATTTTATTATGTGCATTTGACAAACAGAAAAATAAGGCAATATTCTGCTTAACTCACAATAGGCAAAACAAGAATAGCAGCCATTTTGTGGCGGCCATCTTGGCATCCATCTTGCATTCACAAAATGTTCCTGATTCAAATGCTCAAACGTATCCCTTTACTAAATTTCGTAACTCCTCGGTGAAATACTGAGGGATCTTTTACTTGTCCAGCATAGACACTGACACTGAGCTCACAATAGACACTTTAAAATGCCAAAAATTCTGAAAGAGGAAAAAGACAATGTCATGTTTGGTATTTTGTTAAATTTCGCTAAATTCTGAATAACCCCAGCACATACAGCACCAAAATACAATTAAAATGTATTTCAGAAACGAAGTATATCAAGGTCCCCGGTTGGTTTTTAAGCCTCTACAACCTCCCGAATTGCCTCCACAACATTGTACAGAAAAAAAACTTTGACCCATTCTCTCTCTGTTTCACTGGGGGGATGCAAAAGAAACCCCTGTTATAATTAGATGGATAGATAGATAGATTGATATGGGAAGTGCAGTCCTCTTAGAGCATTTCTTGGTGCTCACGAGTGTTGATTGATGAGATGGGAGAGAGAGAGGGGGAGTCCTCAACATGTTACACATTTACCCCATGTGAGGGATCTTTTACTTGCCCAGTATAGACACTGATACAAGGGGCCGCCAATTTAACGTCTCATCCGAACGATATCTGGCTGGATTTTGCTCTGAAAATTTTGGGTTCCCCACCCGATATTTGAACCCATGCAGGCAAAGACCTTCAGTGGAGCAGGCGGGCACCTAAGCCACTTGGCCACCCAGCTGTAGTAGTTGCCTAAGAAAAAAAATATGGCCGGAGCCAGGGTTAGTTGAAGTAAACAAAAAGTTGGAAGTTTGTGTCTGTAACACAAAGTTTATAAGACCATCATTGAGTTAAACCCACCCACTATCACAAGCCAAAATTAAGGTCCTCGAGGCCGGCCTCGGGGTGATATTTTGATGGTCTCGCCATGGCTCGGTCTTGGATGCCAAATCCTTGGCCTTGCCTCGGTCTCGGATGTCCTGGTCTCGATTACATCACTGTCTAATAGTCCCTGCAGTCAAATTTCTTAACAGAACTTTAACTTCCTTTTTTGGGCATTTTCCGAAAATTGTTAATTTTACCAACTTTTGAGTACTTAATTGTAAAAAATATATCTCAAAAGCTCAGTCTTCAGACAAATTTTACGAAGTCAAGTACTTAAACCAGAACTGCAACTAGATAAAGAGGAACGGATAGATATACAAAAAATTCAGAAATAAATAGATATATACAGAAATAGATAGACAGCTAGATAGCTGGACTGACAGCTAGACAGACAGCCGGACAGACAAATAGATAGACAGAAAGATAGATAGATAGATAGATAGATAGATTGATTGACAGATTGATTGACAGATTGATTGACAGATTTATTGAATGGCTGATGATTGACAGATTAATTCATCGAATGATTCATTGATTGATTCATTAATTGATTCATTGATTGATTCTTTCTTGATGAACACATTATGCGGTTTGGTATGAATATATGTGGGCTTGGTCAATCACTGCTCATGCAAGGTGATTAGTACTTGCACAAAAGGTGTGATGTACAAAATTCCACAGTTTTAGATTGTTTTGGTTTCCAAAATTAAACAAATAACAGAGAGAAACTTCTTTTATCCACAGCTTCATTTTGTGAACAAAAATGACTGGATATTAGCCACAATGAGTCAGAGTAGCCTTTTATCAGTGCTCTTCCTAGGACAAAAATTCAACTAGCCACAAAGGCCAATTTTAAGTGAAACGCATACATGTGTGGCTAATTTGCATGCAAAATATGTAATTTTTATTAGCCACATGGAGGATGCATTAGCCAATGCTAATGTGGCTAATGGCAAGGAAAAGCACTGCGTTTTATCATATGTCACGTAGAGGCCAAATTGCTTGGAGCTTGACTCAAAAAGTCTACTTCAACACAAATTCCTGTAATTATATTCAAATTTTTTGTTACTGTTTTTGTTTTAATTTTTTGAATTCCGTCCAAGTATATTTGCGTAACTTATTAGTTGGGGACTTATACATTCAAATCACCCCCAGACTCTCACAGGATTTGTATGTGTAATTGTATTTTTGTGTAAATATCCATGCATTTATATATAAATGTATATTTTTTCTATGAGAACTTGAAACTTGGAACTAGTGACACAGCATGCTTTACATCTTCTAACCAATATAATCAAATCAATTTACCTTTGACAGTCAGTTTTGTCGTAGACTCAGCTCCCTCCTGGAATCAGACTGTGTAGGAACTCTCGTCCTTCTCATCCGCCTCCCCTATCGTCAGAGTGTGCTTGCCATTGTCAGGGGTCATGTCGTACCTGGAGGTCAAATGTCACAAAATTAGGTCAAATGTCAAAGTCACAGAATCAGGTCAATGTAACAAAGACAAAAGATCACACAAAAAATTTACAATAGGTTTCATTTTTGCATTAATTATGGTACATTTACTGTTTGTTAATGGCTGGATGAATGATTGGGGATTTACGTATTGTGTAGATCTGTGCACGTTCGCACGATAATTAGGATGGGAGGAGGACACAGCAATGCCAGTGAGGTGAACGATGATTAGAGTTGCTGTCCAACAAAGGTCCATGCCACCTATAAGAGCCAGAATCAAACAAGATCTGGTAATATCAGAAGTCAAGTGGTCCAAGTTGAATTGCAATTTGTGTTGCATAAGAAAACTAAAGTGTTGCAAAATGGGAGATTCTCGCAATACTTTTATAAAGTAGAAAATTTTGTGACATACGTCACGCCTCTTTTGATGACCGTGTCTCCCTTCAGCCTCTCTAGGCAAAGTCCTTGCTTAGACATGTAGCCCTCAAAGGTCGTCTGGATGCTCGCTTTAGGCAGGTTGACGTCCTCTAGGGGAGTGAGGAAGATTTCTGTAATCACAAGTAATATAGTATATTATTATCAATCTGAATAGCAGTTAAGTAGGCCATTAATATTGAAATGCCCTGTTGTTGTAACATGGTAATGCATGATTAGCGGGCATTAATCATTAACGCCAGCCATTAACACCCGCCTCTGATGGACATGTGCTCCGCCGCTGATAGCCAGCAGAGCTTCAGTCAGCCGCTGCCTATCTAATCAAATAGCCAGCCAGTCATCTCTAGTTTCATGCAAGTGACAGCAGCCACCGATTTTATGAATTTTCAATTAACAAGAAACACAAGCACTGAGGCAATCCAGGATTGCAATCAAGACATTACTGATTACCTTGCAAGTGACATCTTGGTGGCTTCACATTTTGAAGTCCGTCAATTGCAATTCACACCTATTCCAATACCAGTCAGTCATGTCTCCTTTTGAGGAGATAACAACTCAATTCCAATAATTTCAGTTAAGTATTCCAGCCGAGATTCAGAAGTGAATTTTAAAAAGCAGCTTTGAATTGTTGATTCATTTGGTTAACATCTCACTTCCTAAGTTGTTTTGGATACAGCAATATGTCTGAAAATTGCAAGTGATTGCTGTGACATCTACTATATGAAAAGCATAAACTAGGTTCAACTGACATCCAAACTGTTTCAAGGGAAACGACTTTGGAAACCTCACAGGGTCCCGGGGACACACATTTTGGACACCCTAACAGAAATCTTGGTGTGATGTGCCAGAAAATACTAAACTAGTGCAAGTATAAAGAATAATGCTAAGATCTCACGGGACATGACAGAGAACTTTTTGTTGCCGGCGGCGCAGAGGCAGACGATTTCTTGGAAGATTTTGAGTTAGGACGGCGGGAAGGGCAATTATGTAATCAATTAAGGTTAATCGATAACCATGCAACGAAAGGCCCGGCGGGGTTCTTTTTGTTCCCTGCGGGGAACAAAAGTTGTACGCCGTCCCCAAAAGTTCGCCGGGGGGAAAGGAATTTCCTCCTCCTGCGGGATACTTTTATATCACCCCGAGATATAAAAAGTACCCCTCAGGGAACATATACCCCTCAGGGAAGCTATTTCACCGCGGCGGACTATTTTTTCACAGCGCCGGGTATTGCTTTTACGACTGCGGGAATGGTTTTGTACTACACCGGGATGTCTGTAGGACCGAGGGCATATCGCCGGGAATGAAAAGCATCACGCGGTTGTCAAGGGCGACCCGGCGGAGGAGGGCGCAGCGAAAGCCAATAAAAAGGGCCGCAGAGGGCCGCCTTGCTTCACTTGCTGCTTGACCTTTGAAGAGGACACTTCTGGATGCTGGACAGACATGATGGCTGATAAAGATGCTGGGGAAGACCTTGACGTTGCTGTTGTTGCTGCTGTTGCTGGTGCTTATTATCTAAGAAGAAGGAGGAGGAGGAGGAGGAGGAGGAAGAGATGGTGGATTCGCAATTGGCTGCTGCAGAGGGAACAACATGGCCATTACTACCAACTGATGCCTGAATTGGCCAACAATGATGTCTCTGGCTACTACAACTTCTGCAGAATGCCTCCTGAAATTTTTGCTGAAATCCTGGCTGCTGTGGCTCCTGCAATTACAAAACAAGACACCAACATGAGAAGGGCTCTGGAACCTGGATTGAAGTTGGCAGTCACCCTACGATACCTGGCGACAGGAGAGAGCTACAAGTCCTTGGGCTACGCTTTCAGAGTGGCTCCCAACACCATCTGCAATTTTATCCCCAGTGTCTGCATTGCCATCATGCGAGCTTACGAACATCTGCTGACCCTGCCAATGGATCTAGCATCCTGGAAGGAAGTTGCCAAGGGCTTCGAGAAGAGGTGGAACATGCCCCATTGCATCGGAGCACTGGATGGGAAGCACATTGCCATCAGATGTCCTCGGAAAGCTGGGCCAATCTACTACAACTACAAGGGCTTCCATTCCATTGTGCTTATGGCTTTGGTGGATTCGGACTACAAGTTCCTCTACGTGCAGGCTGGATGCCAAGGAAGCTCATCGGTTGGAGGAGTCTTCCTGGACATAAGGCTGAGGGACCTGCTGGAAGAAGAAGGACTTGGGCTACCCCCTGCTGAACCTCTACCTGGCACAGTTGGGAATCCTTTTCCATACTTCATCGTTGGAGATGAGGCCTTCCCCCTGAAGAGCTGGTTGTTGAAGCCTGTTCCAAGAAGAAACCTTGACATCCCCTCCAGAGTCTACAACAACAGAATTTCAAGAGCCAGGAGAGTGGTGGAGAATGCCTTCGGTATCCTGTCCTACAGGTTCAGATGCTTCCTATCTAGCTATCTATCTGCCTATCTATCTGTCTATCTATCTCCCTATCTATCTATCTATCTATCTATCTATCTATCTATCTATCTATCTATCTATCTATCTATCTGACTATCTATCTATCTATCTATCTATCTATCTATATTAATTAAAGTGTTGAAAAAACTTTAATTTAGAAAGCAGAAATGCCACCTCTACTGGTGGAGCAGAAAGTGAAAATGGGCCAAAAAAATTGAAGGGAAATAGCACCTTGCTTTTATGAAGGTGTTTAAAATTTACAAGGGCCAGGACTGGATTTTTTGTGGGGAGTTTGTCAACTTTTTTTTTGGGGCTCTTTTCATTTTTGCTCTTGTTTGTCAACGCAAGAGTTTTAGTCAACATAAGATGTGTACGTGGCCAGCTCTTTTGGGAGGATTTGGTGGCCCTTAAAAGGGCCTGGGTTGTTTTTTTTTTCTTTTTTCAGACGACTTGAACAGGCATCACTTCCTTGGAGAGGGCAGGTTGACTTGGCTCCACTGGTACGACAATGGAGTTTGATGTTGCTGCTGGTGGACAAGTGTCGGCTGCTGCTGCTGCTGCTGTAGAGACTGCTGCTGCTGCTGCTGTAGAGACTGCTGCTGTAGTGGTGGCTGCTGCTGCTGTACAGACTGCTGCTGTAGTGGTTGCTGCTGCTGCTGCTGTAGAGACTGCTGCTGCTGCTGTAGTGGCTGATGCTGCTGTAGAGGCTGCTGCTGCTGCTGTAGTGGCTGATGCTGTAGTGGCTGCTGCTGCTGGCCAAAAGAGGGTCCGGGGAAGCCAAGCTTCTGGGGGCTGTCAAGCATCAGCTGGGTGAAGCTTAAAGATGACTGCTGCAGGGCTGGAGTCTGGCTTCAAATTGGCTGCAGGGACTGGAACTGGCTGCTGCTGCTTGGCTGGGACTGCAACTGCTGGCGTGGAGGCTGGGACTGCATCTGAAGACTTGTCGAAGGCCTTGTTTGCTGGGGCTGCTGCTGAGTTGTTGGAGGCTGCTGCAAGTCCAGGTTGACAAAGGATGGAGCAGGACCAGGAGGAGGGATGTATTGCGGCTGCTGCTGCCCTAGGATCATCTCCACATTCTCTTGCTGCATCATCAGGATTTTATCTTGGACGGCCGCCTGTACAAAGTAGTTGTCCGTCTGGCTCAAGGAGTGCAGGAGGCGAAGTCTCAGGGCACGGTTCATGTTCTTGCCAGATGTGAAGATACTCCTGCACATGTTCTGCAACTGGTGTACTTCTGGATCCAGCCTGTCAGCAGTTTGTGGGCACATGTCACAGAATGGTCCTGCCAACTGAGGTGGTGCTGCTTTCCTGGGCCTGTCCGAATTGTAGTGACCGGCAATTGAAGTGAGGGCAGAGGCCATCTCCTGGTCTGTGTCCTTCCTCTTCTTGGAGGGCTTTCGTCCTGGGAAGACCTGGGACTGCGGCTGGGACGGCTGGCGGGACTGCTAGGACATCTCCAGGGACGACTGCTGCTGGCTGGCTGGGAAGCTGTCATCCAGATCGGGCATAGGAGTGCAGTCCATGCCGGCATCAGAATCGGACGACAGGCGGTCACTTCCTCCTGGTCCAGTGAAGCTGGAGATTTCCACGGCACCCTTCGGAATGATGAAGGCCCTCAGGAATTCGCACTTCGCCAGGATGTTCTTGTCTCGCTCAGACATCTTCTTTCTGCCAGACCCAGGCGCTTGAGGTTTGATGATCTTTCCGAAGGTAATCCTGATGTTGCTCCTCCATTTGTTGACTTTAGCTGCTGTGATTTCTTTCCCCACTAGCAATGTAAGTTCAACTGCTTTCTCTGCATCCAGTCTGTCCTTCTGTGTTGTCTTAAAGGTGGTGGAGCCCTTGGAGTACAGGTCCTTGTTCTCCCGGTACCAGTCGATCAGCTCATCCTCCTGCTGTTCTGTGAGGCCCATTAGGTCCCTGGAGTTTTTCTTTCTGTAGCCCTTCTTCTTCTCCTTGTGGACAAACTGGCCATCGGAGTCCTGGATCAGCTCAACCTCAGATCCAGTGTTGTCAGAATCTTCCGGCGCCTGGTTCTTCCCCTTGTTGCCCTGGGACTTGGCAGCAGTCTTCTCGGGAGTATCTTCCTCCGTGGTGGCATCGAAGTCGGAGTCCATGGTCTGCTGGTGGATTGCAGCTTGTAGATTTGGTACGGAGTCATCATCATCATCAGCAGGAGTATCATCATCTGGAGGTGGAGGTGGAGGCTGGACTGCAGTCTTGGCTCGGGTCTGGGCTGGAGTGACAGGCTTGGCTGGAGACTTGGCTGGAGACTTGGCTGGAGACTTGGCTGGAGACTTGGCTTGAGACTTGGCTGGAGACTTGGCTGGAGACTTGGCTGGAGACTTGGCTGGAGACTTGGCTGGAGACTTGGAGGTGGCTTGACGCTTGGCTGAAGGAGACTTGCCAGGAGTGCGAGGCCTTCCCCTTGGAGCAGTCTTGGTGGGAGACTTGAAGACAGCAGCATCAGCCGACTGGGTGCGCTTGGTTGGAGACTTGACAGAAGCAGCAGCATCAGCAGGCCTGCCACGCTTGGTTGGAGACTTGACAGCAGCAGCAAGCTTGGCCAGGACTTGATCTTCATCTTCATCATCATCTTCATCCTGCTCATCAGCTTGTTGTTGCACTTTGGATGGTGGGGCGCCCTCGAAGATGGTCTCACTGGTCACTGTTGATGTAGCAGTGGTCACTGCCACGATGCTGCCCGGCAAGGTGAACATGCTTGGAGAGAATGTAACAGCTGCGAAGTCATCCCCTAGGAATGGAGCTGGTGAACCAACTGGAGTTGAAGATGGAGTGGTCAGTGGAGTGCAGGCTTGAGTGTTGCCCTTGGTTGGTGCCCTCAAGGTCTTCTTCCCTCTTCCTTTAGGTCCCATCTTGAAGCAGGATCAATCAGAAATGTAGCAGGATCAATCAGCAATGAAGCAGCGATTCAGCAATGAAGCAGCAATTCAGTAGAGTCAAGGATGGTAAATCCATCCAGGATGGTAAATCCGTCCACCCTTAATACAGGCATTCAAATATATCTGTTACAGTTGTGTGAGTTTTAAAAGCAAGAAAAATTCATTTTCAACTAATTTTGTCGTTTTTGTTGTGTTAACAGAAATTTGAATGATATTTCAGCTCCATTTAAAAACAGAGGATAAAATACAATGAAATACTGTGACGTCATCAAAGCCATTTTATGGATGCTCATAATAATTTTGTAGGCCCATTCCTGTCAACATACAAATGTATTTGAGGGAAAAGTCATTGAATGAGAAGTAAAACTGAATTATTCTTGTATGATTTCTTAAATAATTTAATTGTGACAAATTGAAAGGAAATACAATGGAAATAAAAGTGGACGGAATTACCATCATTATTTCAGAACTGGCTTAATTTAGAGTTTGTAAATCCGTCCACCCCATTGAAATGGTCTTGCAGAGTACTTTAATGACTGATAATATTTTAAAATGCATTCCTCTGATTAAATGAAGTACATTGGAGCAATCATACAACTTTGGTCGAGATAAAAGGGTTCTTTAATTGTAATTTAGGTGGTCAATTGAAATATTTCATAGTTAAATTAACCTATATTACTTAATTCTTCTATTTGAAGTAAAATCTGTGCCCCATTATCCCAAAATTGACTCACAATCCTTTGTAAGAGTTAATAAATTGCAAAACTCAAAAAAAATAACAAGATATGACAACTGTGTGCTGATTAATGTCCTGTGGACGGATTTACCATCCTTGCTGGAGGGATTTACCAGCAGGGTAGACGGATTTAGGTACCCTAACCTTCATTTTTGGTTGCCATAGTTTCAGCAAAAATTATTTTAATATTTGATTTTTTTTGGCTGCTAATGGTAGTACGGAATATGCTCCATCAAATGGACGAATTTAAATTTTTGTATCTATTCCCATTGTTTTGGAAATAGGGTTTTAGCCAAAAGTGGACGGATTTACCCTCCTTGACTCTAGGCTGTGAAGCAGAGTGTCATGGAGTATAGATGCGTTCGTCTTGAAGTTCAGAGCGGTTATGGTGCTCGAGTGGCTGCTCTTCTATTTATATGCAGGGCGCGCGCCAGTGGGTCTCCAAGGCTGACCCCCCCCATTCGCGCCGTGGCACGAAAGGTCTCTGCCGCGATGCTTTCAGTACCCCGCAGACAAAGGATTTTGCTAAAAATAGCCCCTGTGGCGCCACTCTGTCTGCTCCTGGAGGGGGTCCAGACAATGGCGCGAAGGTTTTGCACACGTCCCGGAGCATTTTCCTTGACGGCGGAGTGCACAAGAACCGCGGCGTCGACCTTTTTGGCGCCACGCAGGGAATCCCGCTCGTTTTACAAACCGGCGGGAAAGTTATTACCCCTCAGTGGCGCAAAAACTTAGACGCCGTCGTGCTTTTCTGATCCCGGCGTCGTTCAATTTTTCTGGTCTGCTCCGCCGCAGATTTTTTGAAAATTTGAACAGGTTGAAATTTTTTTTCTGGTCCATGGCGATTTCTAGGAACGTCAAGGAGCAGATTTCTCGACGGGGCGCAATCAAAAAATGTCCGGCGAGAACCTAAAATGTCCCTGCGGGATACGTAAAAAGAAGAAATATTTTTCCGATTTTCCTGGAAATACCATGACGCCGATTTAAATAGTTCTCCGGTTGCCGCCGTGAGATCTTAGCATAATGAATTGATAATAATGATAATAATGCAACCTCGGGCAGTTATAATTGAGGCCCTCGCTTATGGGTCGGGGCCTCAATGATAACTGCCCTCGGTTGCCAGTCATTAATCACCAGTAACGCCCTCCAAAAAAGTATTGTTGTATAATTAACAATATTTTATCATACAATATCTTTAAAGTAGATAAATGATGAATTTAATTGATATGTAAGGACAGACACATACAAGGCTTCAATAAAGCTTGCACCGTTTCACGATAAATATCAAAGAAAACCATATTCTATCCCAAAAGACCATTTCACAAATTCTTCTTTCACCGAGAAATAAGTTTCCATAACAATTACCATAGCTACATATAAAAATTTTACCGAACTTGAGAGCTACATTAACAACTAACAATCTCTTCCAAATCTTCCAACATTTAAAAAATATACACAGTGCAACCCTCAACGTCCAGTTCTTGGCTCTGTACTTACTGTACTTAGCTGGCTTGCTGGGGCTGGATGGTGGACCCTCTCCTGCCTTGTTCTCGGCCGTTACTCTGAACTCGTACAGTGTCTTCTCCTTGAGACCAGGAATGGTGAATTTCAGCTCGGCAGAACGAGAACCGCGGATCACCTAAAGGAGAGATAAAGCATCTAAACATTTCGAATAACTGAAAACAAATAGAATACATGAAATAAGAGGATTTCAAAAAACTAATAACTGTACCATATTGAATGAGCTAAAATTCATCGCAACTTATGTCCAGCGGCAAGGATATCAAATCACACCAAAGTTATTTCAAACATACAATGTAATAGTTATTATAAAATAATAATGGAAGATTTTTATATTTCCATGCTGGCATATAAAGTTTATTTGAAATGTATATTTAAGAAAGCAGACAAGTAGTCTAAGTACATGTGGACCATATTCCCCCTACCTTGGTCCATTTAGCATTTCCATGTTCCCTCATCTCAATAATCCCATTCGATTGTTGCTGAATCTTTCATGATATTTGTCACAATTGGTGTTCCTGGCATCCCCAGAACATCATAATGGTCTTTTGCCACGATGACTCCAAACCTGCTTTGTTGACGGCAGAAACTAGGAATTCGTATTCATCACTCTCAACCAGGTCCGTGAAGACAAACTGGCGGTTCTTGATTGGCTCCTTATTCACCTGAAATCAGATATTATTTATGAACAAATGGTTAATATATTGCAAAATTTTCAAAGGCGTTTGAAGGCGCAACAATGTATAAACTTTTTTTTAAATTTATCACAATAATTGTTTCAGATATCAGCCATTAAAAATGTTCTTGCCATAAAATTCTAATTTCAAGTGTGCTTTTGAACTGGGACACTTTCATTCTGCCATATAAACAAGGTTGGCAAGTTTAAGGCAAGGTGGTTTTTACCAGGCAATTTTTACCAGTAAAAACCGCCTTGCTGAAAACTAGTTATAGACACTTTTCTGCCGTAAACTGCCTTAAACGCCACATTCAGCTCAAAATCCCAATTTTTACTCGATATTGTGTAGCTTTAACAAGAAATTGAAGATATTCCTATTTCTTAATTGTAGTAAAACTTACAAGCAGTATTGATCGAAAATATTTCCACTGACAAACTAGAACAGCACATGGAATGTGCACCTCCAGAGCTGGATAGTTGGGTTGGCCCTGGCCAGGGGCGGACTGGCCTATGTGGCAGAGTGGCAGCTGCCACGGACCCATCCTCTCAAAGGGGGCCCATGCAAGATATCAAAAAAATTACATATATAATTGTACATGTGATGCGACCAAATTAACCAAATAAGACAGGGAAGGAGAAGGTAGGAAAGAGCTAGGAATGTCTGGGAGAAGACACAAAGAGGGAAATGTCAAAAATGTATAGGCAAGGCAAGAGTTAATAATAATAATAATAATAAAAGGCATTTGCATAGCGCCAATTCCAGTAAACTGCTCATTGGCGCTTTGGGTTGAGAAGGAGGCAGGGTAGCCGATGGCAGACAGAGACAAAAACTTATAGGTTAGAGGTTTTTAGAATTTGACGTGGATTATCAGATAATTAGTCATGAGTCGAATTTATTCCACCAGAGAGTTTACTTCCAGGGTGTATGTTACTTAAATAAACCATGTCTATTTAAATTTGCACTTCTAAGTTAACAATTCAATTAGTTGACATCAATTCCGGTGTTGACCATTCTGGTTCTGTAGTTGACCTTTGTAAACAAAATTTGCCAGAAGTACATATCTAAGACCTTGAAATATGAATTAATATGCCAAAAACACAATTTTGCTATGTAAACAGGGCCTATGTAAAATTGTGTGATTGTATATGAATCACCACTCCAGTTGTGACGGATTTTTTGACATCTCTGGTTCCGGAATTGATCTACAGTTTTAAGGAGCGAATAAGGTAAAGTTCTGGAGTTGACGGGAAAAAGACCTGGAGTTGACAGTTCTGGAGTTGACATTCATGAGTCCTTTTAATGTAAAATATTCCAACCAGGTGGCATCTCAATAGAAATGTTACACTGCTCCTGTGACCATGTCAGGAACCCTTTTTATCAGAAGAAAAAATGTGCTCAACCAATTTATAAACTTCAAAATTTGGTTCTGGAGTTGACGACCTTAAAAAATACTCTTGCACTTGCTCCGGAGATCAGGTGTTTTTGTGGAAACTGAAGGGAATTGTGAAACCAGACATGTTGGTTCTTACTTAGGAGGGCACAGGGAGCAGTGCTGGTGACATGATGGAAAATAATTTCCTTCAGTTTCCTCCAGAGAGAGAGATGAATAGTTTTTAAAGTTCCGGAGTTGACACAAACCTCGTAAAAGTAGTTACAAGAATATTATGAAAGGCTGTTGTGTTGAAATTGTACAAATTAATTAAATAATGGCTTTTACTACTTGCCACTTATTGCTGCTACCTGATACAACTTCATTTTATTTCACTTTTTAAATGATTGTGAATAATAATATAGCAAAAAGTTGTAAACTCAAGGTGGTTAGGGTGCGTTTTTGGCTGAAACTGAAAGAAATCATCCTAAAATTCATATTTATATTTAGGCCTATATATATAAATAATATAAGTGTGGTTACGCTGATATTACATGTATTGTGAGAATGACCCATGCGTCATTGCTGCATTAATACAAAGGGACAGAATTATTGATTGTCGAGCTTTCAAAAAGAATATTATTGTTTCTCTGAATTAGGCCTAAATGCAAAAAAAAAAATAATAGGCCTAAATGGAATTCTTTTCATATAAACTTTAACACTCCAATTATGGACTGGGAAACCAGTGATAAGTAATTATCCTTTGCAAAATCACAGCTGTACAATTGTCATATATATATATACAAAATAAGAATATCAAACATTTATAAAGTAAACAACCAGTGCTGCCACACCTGGAATTATTTTCTGCTTCAGGATGGTGCTGCCACCTAGTGTCTATGTAACTTGAAGCAGCCAGACGACTTTGACCAATCAGATCGCTTCATTTCGACAGAAACCTTTCAGCTATAAACAGGCTCTGCTGTCAGCCAGACTCAGCCTGTGTCGACCTATCACATTGCTGCATTCCGATGGTGGGTTAGGGACAGGCAGGGGTAGCCATTGTGGTTTGGTCAAAACGCATCAGGAAAATCTCAATTTCTGACTATTCTCGACATTGCAGGCATCTATTTACAGACGTTACAGATAGATCTATCCCTTATCTATCAGCCACATCACTCTGACTCATTAGGATGGCGTGTCTGCAGAGGTGGAGGAGAAAATAGAGTTGTGTTGAGTAAATCACTATATGTCATGTTTACCGAAAACAGGAAATGAAGCCTGACGGATCAGCTAGCACTGCCGTGCAGTCCTCCGAGCTGCAAGCAGCTCTGGAGGAATAATCTGCAATTCAATCATTACAAGGCATATTTTCCTACTTTTGGGCTTTTAGACTGAACAAATTAAGGCTGATTTTGAATAAAAGGCATTTTATTAAGAGGCAGTAAAAGGCAGTTTTTACAACTTTAAGGCAGTTTACGGCAGATGCCATGCCTAAAACAGTTTACGGCTTCGTTTTGCCAACCCTGCATGATATAAAGTGCATCAGAATGTGCCCCATTTTTAGTGTCTGAAATTCGTGGGGGCTGTGGGATTTGAAGTTTCACTTAAAATGCGGTTCGAGCAGAACAAAAAATATTGCAAATTCTACGCTATGCATATTGGGAATTTACAAGATTTGATGGCACCACCATGTCAAATAGCTTGTCAGGAACCAAGAAAATTTCACCGTCCCATTGTGCCCCGTGTCCCAAATGTGCCCTTGTTCCCCCAAAGTGTACATGTATACCTGATCTTTTACAAATACGTATTTTCAGATTATTTTAATGCAAGTAGAAATATTTTGCATCCCAATCAAGCAATAGCACAAATTTTAATACTGTACCTAATTTCATAACTCTAAGCTAAATATTAAGGTCACAATGGGCAATTTTGAAGTGGCCATTTTGGATTTCTCAACATGTTTCCGATTAATACCCACAGGCCAATACCTCTATCAAATTTAATAACTCTAAGCGAAATATTGAGGTCACAATGGGCATTTCTAAAATGAAGAAAGACGGCTGCAAAAATGGCCGCCACAAAAAGGCCACCATCTTGGATTTCTCAACATGTTCCTGACTGATACCAACAGGCCAATACCTGTACCAAATTGCGTAACTGTAAGTGAAAAATTAAGGTCACAAGAATGCAGAAAGATGGATGCCAAAATGGCCACCACAAAATGGCTGCCATCTTGGATTTCTCGGCATGTTCCTGATCCATACCGACAGGCCCATACCTGTACCAAATTTCATAACTTTAAGGCAAAATACGTAAGTGCAAAAACCAATATTTGGTCCAGATTTTCAGTACCCTGGTGGCTGCAACCTGGGCGAAGGTCCGTTAATGTTTTTTCCGCGATTTTTCAGATTTCTTGGCTGAATAAAGTCGTTTTTGACCTGTTTGTACATGCAAATTAAGCTTGTGGAGGGTAAGATTGCATCGAACCGAAAGTGTATTACATGGATTTAGCCATTTCGGTTATCAAACCGCCGGAAAAAAACGGTAAGATCGATATACCGTGAACCGTTGTCCATCCCTAAATCACGCTGTTTCGTTTGCGAAATTTCAAACGGGAACAGAGCATTGGTGGCATGGTTTTGATGCAAACAAGGTGAATTCTACTTGATTCCTTGCAATAATTCGCAATAAATACACTAAATGCAGTGAAAACAATTTATTCGATACTTGCGGTGTTGTATCGATACGTTATTGATTCGGTAAACTTTTCGAATGCATCGATTTCGGTTGTATCGATGACAGTCCTATGAACAATCCCCATATTTAACAGGTAAAGCTTCATCACAACAGGTAAAGCTGCATTACTGGACCCAAACAATTATAAAATTTGATTTTTCAGCATCATTGCTTTAAAATTTCAGAAAAACTTCAATTAAAGACTTACAACAATTGTAATTCCTATTCATATTCTAAAAACCCACCTTTGATGGTGACCTGGAACTCGGCAGGTTCAAATCCAACAGAATTTTCCGTTACAAGAGTGACAGTTCCGTTGTCAGCTCCAAATCCATTCTGCCTTTCAATGGAGACGTTTTCTGATTGGCTGAGGGTGCTTCGGTGGTGTTTCCATGACAACGATGGTTCAGGAATGTATTCCATCCCTAGGCTGACAATTTGGTCAGATTGGCAAAACTGCAAGTACCAAATCAAATTATTTAGTACAAAAAACGATCAACCTTAAGGGCACATGCTGGTCGAAAAATGGTGAACACACAGAAAATGGAAATTCTGATTTTGACAGTTTCAATAAATACAGATGTCCAGACAACAGATGCAACTGAAATTACGCAAAATTCCTATTATAACCCTGTAAATAACCTTGCCGATCTTACCTTTACAGTTAAAATTATTAAGAGTTTATTTCCTTTTTTTGCCATTTTCCGAAAAACTGCGAATTTTAGTGACTTTGAATGCTTACAAAAAATTCATCTCAAAAACCGCTGAAGGCATCATAATGAATTTTGGCATACTGCTTACTGACAAGTTCGCTTCCGCAATACGGCTATTTTCAGAACTGTACTTTGATTAAAGGCCGAGGGACAGCGATTCAAACCTGAAAGATTGTGAATTAGCTCCATAGTCCCATGTTCGTGAACCCAGAAAACCCTATAAAAACATATTTTTTAGTCTGAAAATAGTCTTATTGCGGATCCGTATACCTCAAATTATGAAAATAAACGAGTTCTGATTATTCTAATAGCTCAGTCTTGAGATGAATTTTTTGGTAGAATATAATATGTAAAATTCTTTGCTGCCATGGCAACCGTAACCATGGCAACTTAAAATTTCACAGAGGGTCATAATTTTGTGCCCTGAAGACCTGTGTAAAATTTCATAGCTCTAGCTGCAACAGTTTCTTCTGGACAGCGTACACACATTTTTCGACCAGCGTGTGACCTTAAAACGACAAAATTACAAGCTATAAATTGATAAATTTTATCAAATTGCAACCATTCACTCACCATGAGATGTTGGCTGTAGGTCTGCACTTGAGGACAGCCTCCTTCGCCGGGACAACTTCTTGCATCATCTTGGGGGGTTCGCAAACTGAAAAGTCAAGGAAAATTTTATTAATTGATGTATACATAAATTGCACCAACCGTCGTCGTCAAAATTCTGACAATAAAGCACCAAAACATCACAAAAATGTTATAAATAAATTACAAATTAGCTCTTCTATCCATGAGCACTACAGCCTACTGGAATTGGCCATGTAAACAACCACAAGCAGCATGTAAATTAGCAAGATATGGCAGAGGGAACTTGTTACCTATCTTTAATTGTTATGAACTCATTACAATAATATCGGATAAAAAAATGAATGTTTATACTTCTAAGTTATCAGTGCCTCTGTGAGTTATACAGCGGAAAATGGGAGAATGAAAACAAAGTGACACAACAAGTTTTATGAGTTACATAACAAATCATTAAACATTTTTTGGAGAATCCAAACAATCCAATTCAAGTAGTCCCTCTGACACTTCGTGTCATCGGCAAAAATACTAGAGGGACACATGGAGTCTCCGTGAGTATGTGTATTTCTGTAGTGTGCCCTGGGGATGAGGAGGAATCAGACAAACACCAGTTCGCACATTGTGAGACAAACAGTTACCATAATATGGGGTGAATCGGGACAGAATTGGCCGTTTTTCTGTCATAGCATGGACAAAAATCAATCTAGAAATCCAAATGTGGTGTCAAATTATGTCTGAGCACAAGGTCTAAGTTCCCCTTGACACGATATCTTAAATTCCCAATGCTGAAGGCCTAGAAAACCACTGTCCCAATTCACCCCATACTTTGGGGTGAATCGGGACACTCCATTATTTCCATAATTAATGCTCCCTACCTTCTTTGAGTGATTGGTACTTGTAAATAAACGTTAGAAAATATGTTCAACATGCAAAATAGTTATGTTGAGGAAAATCAGAAATCAATAATATTGATAATACAGAGGTCCCTGCGTTATAAGACCCCCTGTTGTAAGACCGCCTTGTCTTATGTGACCCCCTTCCTCCCGCACTAAGTAGTATTTTTAGTGCATTTTGCATCCCGATATGAGACCGCAACCCCACGAGAGACCGCTACATATCCGCAGAAGGGGCGGTCTTATAACGCAGGGACCACTGTATGCATAATTTAAAAATGTGATAAATTACTGAAAACAGCTAATAGCTTCTGTTTTCTCAAAATGTTCACAGTAATTTATCATTCTGGACTAAATCCAATAATATTCATCGAAGGACCACACAATTGGCCAGTACACTCAAATGAAAACAAGTATGGTTATTTAGTTTAATCCCAAACTTTTTGCCATTGACCTGGATCTCAACCTGGGACCAAACAAACACAATCCCATATCCAGTCTTTAATTATAGTCCCCTAAAACCATATACGACTGATATTAATGTTTGCTGCAAGTTTGATTGCTCTAGCATTTATAATTTATATGGCATAAGCAAAGTTCTGACCAGCTTGTAAAAAGATCATTCTGCAGTGGCAGGTTCAAGGTGCAGGTGCTGCAGCTCCTCACTGTCTGCAGTCAGGAGTACAAAATTCTATCACAATATGCAGCTTGTATTTTTACTATAAACGTGCCAAAAATCAAATTCCTAAGGCAAGTAGAAATTGGTGTTTTTGAACAAATAAAATGTTTCCCTGTTCGGTCCCGATTCACCCCAGTGTCCCTATTCACCCCATATTATTAGTAATTTACGCTACTGCACCATTAACGACATCAGATTTCAAAATGACAGTTGAATTCAAAACTCACCAACCTGCGTGGCAGGAGATTAAATTAGTCCAGCAAGTTGTTGACATTTTTGCTGACACCGCTACGAATTATACTGCAAGTGAAGCACTTGTCAAACTGCACTTAAAAGCCCTCCAGTATACAGGTCGAATTCAACTGACCTGTCGAATCTGAAAGTAGCCAATGGTAATTATTTATTTCAAGCTCGATCGTGAAGTTCCCAAATATTCATTCCCAAATCAAGCAATGCCTTATTTAAAGAAATACCCCCCCCCCTCCCCAGAATTATTCAAGACTGCCTAAAAAGTATTTATTTATTTCATCAAAACTGAGCAAGAAATTATTTACTTTATCGGAAAATAATATCAAACAGGTTTAAGAGCACCAATGTTTTTAGTAGTTACGTGAAGTACAATACCAGAAAAGTATGAAAAATCTGGCAAATTTAATCGCAGTACTAAAAAGTGTGTGTGACTTCTGACAAAAAGGGAGGTCACTTGAAAAATATCCATGTGATATACATGAACATATTAAATGAATATAGCTGATAATGCACTTTATTGAAACATGATATTAAAAAGGGGGAGAATCTATGTTTTTTAGTACTAGTTACGCGCAGTAAAATACCAGAAAAATATGGAAAATCTAGCAAATTTACTCACGAGTATAATAAAAATATGTGTGATTTCGAATGAAAAGGGAGGTCACTTGAAATACAGTCCATGAGAAATTCATGCAAAATTAAAGGAATACATTGTATAGCTGAAAATACACTTTATTGAAAACTATTTTAAGTAGGGTGATTACTGTTTTTTTTGGCAGTATAGTTGAGTACATAAAAGAAAATTATGAAAAATCAAGGAAATTAACTCATAAAGGGCCATTGATCAAGCAGAGTTACTATACTGGATTAGATGCATATGATCAAGTATACGTTTTCAGGAGATATTCATGAAACTTTGCCAGAAAGTTCTTCAAAAAGAAAGCTTTCCTATGTAGTAAAAAATTGGGGGTCACAATCAATTCGTCCTGTGACCCTTTTCAAATTCCTTTGTAATTACACTAAAAGAACTATCAGTTACAATACTCATTTTATGTGATTTCTGACATTTATAAAGGACCGTCATATGGAAAATATCAATAATGTATTCATGAAAAATTAATGGAATATAGCTTGAAATACGAAATTTAAGAAGTGCAGTATCCAAGATTAAAGATGACAACACCACCAAGCCATAAAATAAAATATCTCATAATTCTATGATGTCATCTAGAATTCGTGAATTATTTATTTAGTGCTGAGTACCGTGATATACCGTATCGAAATGAACCGGTTTTTTACGTCGATATATATGTGCTCTGGTGTATCGTATGACATCATACCTATTATTTTTCAAACCAAACAATCAGTATTTATTGCTAAAAATCTTTTATAATCCATGTGTAATCACCCAAACTTTGCGCCGAAACATTGCATTTTGTTTGCCGCAAAACGTTCATGAGCCGTTTTGCGACGTCATGTCGTAAATTGCGGTATGACGGCCAGAAATTCGTTGAAATAAATTGCGAAAATTGTTGAATTCCCAATAAATGTTGGTAAATCTATATCACTTTAATATCGTGTATCATATAGGACGTATCACGATTTGTACCACTCAACAGTGAAAATTAGCATTATGTACACCATTGTACATATAGTCATGTCCAATGGTTTGGTGCTTCATTCATTGACACTGGAGCACTGCAGCATGAGATGTGACATCACAATGGTGTCACCATGGTCACTTATCTCAGCCTCTCTTTAACGTCATTAGTAACAATTATATCTTTTTTGTGGTGACGATTTGATCTCTAAAAAAAATGGGGGTGCAAATGGTGGTTACTGACACAACTACTGTAACTATTCATTCCTCGAAAATTAATTTTTTGTAAAAGTGAAGTATCTGAAATAATAATTTTTTTTTTGCACAATTTGGCTCACAATTTTCGTAACTTTCTTAGAACTGGCAATAGGGGTTTTCATAGTACAAAACAATTGTCTAATGGGTAAATTGGGGGACATGAGATATGTACACCCTCGAATGTCATGTACAACTCGGCCTTACGGCCTTGTTGTACATTGTCATTCTCGGGTGTACATATCTTCATATCCCACATTTACCCATAAGACAACTGTAATATGTATCGTATCGATATTCAGCTCACGATACTCAGCATTAATTTTATTACATGAACACAAGGCTAGAGAGATACTGATTGGGATTCAGTATTGCTGAGTACCGTGATACACCGTATCGAAATAAACTGGTTTTTTACGTCGATACATGCACCAATATATCGCATGACGTCCTACCGGTTATTTTTCAAGGCCAAAAATCAGTATTTATTGCTTAAAATCATTTTTTTAAATCGCTGTGTAGTGGAATCAGTTTAACTTTGCGCTGAAACCGTTTTGCAACGTTATGTTGTAAAACTCTGGATGACGCCCGAAATTTGCCAAAAAAAGTTGCGAGCTGTTGAATTCCTAATAAATGCTGGTAAATCTATATCACGATAATATATTGTGTATCGTAAAGGACGTATCACGATACGTATCGTATCGATATTCAGCTCACGGTACTCAGCACTAGAAGTCAGTCACATAACGACATCGTAAAAAGTCTTACTGCATGGTTAGAGTACAATACATGTATGATAATTTTTCCAAAAAAAAAAAATTCACATTGAAATTGTTAGAGTGCAATAGGCCTATATCTAGATAAGTTTTTTACCAACTTCTTTTTCCAAATATCTTTTTTCTAAAATAAGCTTTTTCTAAATATTAGTTTTGGCAAAAATTTTTTTCCACTTTTTTTTGCTTAAAATTTTTCCGACAACTTTTTTTTCAGAATTTTTTTTCCGACTTATTTCAACCATTTGTTTCTCACTTTCTTCAAAAAAATGCTTCAAAAAATATAACAAATTTTTTATCTGACAATGTTAAAATTCATTTTTCTTTGGTAGATTTATTCCTCAAAAAAATATAAAAGTTTCTACTGTCGAAGAACGGCTTTTATATTAGAAGCATAGTGGTCATGCAATAAAACATACACGGCACTTTTCGCACCCTCGTTCAATATGAATTTCCTCATGTATTGCACTTATATGATGCAGTATTTGTATAACACTGATACTTTTCATCGTGCCATGTTTTCATAATGACGTAAATTCACAAAAAATTAAGCAATTCTGGCTCATTTTGGTTATGTGACGTCATCACCCATTGTTTATGGAGGATGATGTCACAATCAAACAATGAGATCGTGATGTCATTGCTATTGTTGTTGAGGCGATGTCATCACTAACTTTTATAATCATAGGTGGAGCAGCTGTGTTCTGTGGGATTCAACCAAGCCTGTGTTGCAATCCCGGGGTGGGTAACTTACCCGACTTTTGTATACGGATGCGCCACGGCAATTTAGAAAACCGGAACCATTTTAAACCGGAACCATGTTAAAAACGGGACAATTTTAATCTGGAAGGCAAAACCACAAACCATTTTAAGGCTCCACAAAAAAATTTGGCAACCAATTTAATCTTCACGCTTTTTAAAACAGTTTAAATCCTCTTTTCATGCCGATTAATTTTTTTTACATGGCTCGTTCAATAAATTGCTGCTGCACAGAATGATTGTTTAAAAATTGAATTTTGATGCAATCAATGTGAAATTTTTAGTTTTATCAACTACATTTTTTACATAAATTTTCTGATAGTTTCTCTTTTTGACATTAATATAAAGTATATCGTTATCGTTACATTCTCCAGAGCAGGCCTTTGAGTCTGGTGACTCTGGTACATTGGACCGACTCCAACATCCGACTCCTTTGCCTTTCAGAAAAACGACTCCGCCTCCGACTCCTTGGTCATCCAGAATTTCGACTCCGACTCCTTTTTATGGCATTATTTCTTAATAAATTTCTTTTGGTTATCAAAAGAAAATAATCCAATCCCCTACTTTTTATCTCCAGCAGATTTTATTCGCTAGCTCTCTGAAGTTGGTCATAAAAAAAAACTTTTTAAAATCCGGACGGCGAGCTCTATAATAAAAACGGCAGGGTCGAATTTCATGGCGAGTGCAGCGAAGGCGCAATAGGTATCCAGCAAGATGCTGTAAAAATTTTAAGTGTGTATCTAAAAAACTGACTGAGTTATTCCATTTTTATTGCTGAAGCGCCGTGGTTTTTCAAGCTGCATTTTTGTGGCCTGGAAGTCGGTTTTCAATGCGACCTTACGGCTCGGCTGTTGCAGTTACAAGCCTGTTACCGCACACGATGACAAACAAGGTTATGGGTGATATAAAACAGCAACAACATTAGATTTATGTTGAATACTTCCAGAGATATGGTCGTTTAAAGTGCGTCAATCATACCGCGAAAATCCTTCTGTCAGAACTTGCAAGTGACTTGTCACAACCTCCCTGTCCTGCCAAACGAGTCAGCAGTAGCACCCTGCTGAGTCATCTGAGTTGCTAAACACTTTAAATATTGTTGATTAAGGGCAAAACAGAAATAAATTAAGATTTGACTCACCTGAAGAACTGATGAATGCAGTCAAGTCATGCAAGATGGCTTCTGTGCTCAGAACGTCATTCCAAATAAATTGACCAATCAGAGGCGCCGACACAGCTGACTCATTTCCACCAATGAGCTTTGACGTAACGATTTTGAATCCTGCCAGCTGGCCAAAGGAAAATTTACTGGAGGTGGAAAGTCCATTTTTATTGTTTTTCCTCACAGCCATCCGATTTTTTTAACAAAAGATTATTGTTAAAAAAAAAAAAATTAGGCCAAATTTCATTAGTGATATACATGCTTTTCCCCCTGAAATTCCAATAGATACATGGTCCCCCAAAGGTGATTATGTTCAACTTAATATCTCAGCTAAACAATCAATTTCACATAAAAGCAAGGTTTATTTAACTTCAAGGCCAATTGAGGAATACCATAGCTGCATTCTTTCATTTCTTTCAGCAAGCTAAACGGCCCCAGACTGCAATATCAGTTAGGGGACCAGGCCTGGTCCCCCAAAGGTGAAGCGGTCCCCTAAAGGATGCAGAAATGTCCCCCAATGGTTGAAAAAATACAAATATATATATATATATATATATATATATATATATATATATATATATATATATATATATATATGCTTTTACAGTAAGCAAATCTTTGGTACTTTGGCCTTGTGCTGATACCAAAAAACCTCACTTATATAACTGATGGAGTGGAATGTCCAAAAACACATAAATGGAGCTGTTTTACTACCAAAGCTCTACTTGTAATCACAAAGATTTTGATTAGTAATATATTGATTTTGCAGGTTTTCCAAAACCCAAACTTAAAAATTACTCTTTGTCAAGTTAGTTACTGGGGTCTGTTTTGTCGTCGATGAAAAGATTCAATCAAACATCGCCCTTGTCTGACTACCTGCAGGGTTAGTAAGCCTTCAGCGTTTGTAAAATGCTGATGACAAATTAAAAAATCAGTAATTTCAATCATGTGAGAATTCCCGTCTGCTTATAAATTAAAACATATAAATTTGTAAAATATTGTCACTATGGTGGTAATTAAGTAAACAAATTACAAAATTATGAAGGTCCCTTGACTGACTCCAGGCATGCATGCACTCTAAAAAATTTCAGACAAAATTGGTTTTTTAGATACAAAATGGTTTTTTGAAAATCCAAATTTCAATGCAAAAAACTAATATGGATTTTCTTAAAAATCCATGTTGGTTTTGCATTGAAATCTGGTTTTTCAAAAAACCATTTTGAATCTAAAAAACCAATTTTGTCCCGACATTTTTTAGAGTGTTGACTGACTCCAGGCATGCATGCCTGAGAGCAGAACTGTTAGTTTCAGTCGATAAGCGCATCTTTTCTGGCAATCAACATACTTGCATCTGTTCATGTACCCCAAGTCACAGTCAATACCTATACCAGATTTCCAGATTTCTCCAAACATACATTGATCAGTATTACTCTACCTTCATCCAACAGACTCTACCTATATGCCTGTTTTGCAAAATAGGCTAGATATACATGTATGTAGACAGTCATAGTAATACTTCCTGAGTGTTGTGCAGAAGGAGTGACTTAGCTCTTTCACGACTGTTTATGCCACTAGGAACAGGCAAATTTTAGAACTTGATATGTCTGAGTCAGCAATCACTACTCCGACAAAACCCAACAAACACAGTTTTTCACTTCTTCACTAAATAAAGGCACACCGCCCTGTGTTTTGACTCCATCAATTACCTGCACCGACCTGCAACAGTTTTTCACTTCTTCACTAAATAAAGGCACACCGCCCTGTGTATTGACTCTATCAATTACCTGCACCGACCTGCAACAGTTTTTCACACCTACACTAAATAAAGGCACACTGCCCTGTGTATTGACTCTATCAATTACCTGCACCGACCTGCAACAGTTTTTCACTTCTTCACTAATTAAAGGCACACCTCCCTGTGTATTGACTCTAATATGTAAATGGCACTGCCATGAAATTCGCGCAGCACTTTAAAAAGTTTTTGTAGGACTTATAGTTACCATAACTTTCATGTTTATTTCATATTCAATGTATGAAAGGAGTTATGTAACTGTTTCAGAAGATTAGAAAGACAGATGCATGGAAAGACAGAGAAAAATGTAGAATAACAAGATTAACTAGACAAAAAATATAATAGATAAATATATCGATAAATAGTGAGATAAATAGATAGACAGATAGATGGATAGATATAATGACAGACAGATAGATAGATAAATTGATAGACAGATATATATATTAAATAGGTAAATGAGATTGATAGATAATTAGCTAAATGGTAAAAAGGCAGACAGCACCAAAAGCTGCCAAAGTCAAGTCTATGTTAGATTGTTAATATTACATAATAGCATAAAATTAATATATAATACAAAAACAATAACATTGTATGTAGATTGAATCTGTTCACTGTTACATAATTATCAGTTTATAAGATTATGTAACTTTAATTAGGTTATTTTTTCTTGTTGTCTGATTGAAATCAAATGAATCACATGTTAATAATTTGATTTAGCTTGTCAATGCTAATAATTAACTATTCCATAAAAATTATTGGTACAGGATATATTACTAGAGAAAATTGAATTTTAAGACACTTTTGAAGATGAATATGTTATGTTTTGTTAAATGGGTCAAAATTTGATAAGTCTGAAATTCTTGTCTCCGGTGTTTACCAATAATTCATGATGGCAGGAAGACCAATAGAGGACCACTTGTTGTCATTTGTCATAGACAAGGATATTAGCAAAACTTTTAACACAAAAAACTTGCGGCAGAATATTTCTATCCCATCCAAAAATAGCATTGAAGTGGCCTACCCCCCTGAAAATGGCCTGTCTCCAACAACATTTTCTTTGAAAGATCGTATCACAAAAACTAATAGAGGATCCTAATTCAATTAAACTCTTCCATACATGGAGACTTGACTGTCAGTCTTCTAAAAACTGGTCACCAATAGCTGAAATAATATTCTGTATAAGAGCAGGAGGTTGTTGTGTCGATGTCTCCAATATTGCGTCAGTAGCATCACGCCGGATTTGTTTCTAAATAAAAATTAAAGGGACGCACAATCTGTGAGAAAACCTTGTGTCTGATGTTGTCTGAGAACCCAAGAAAATAACTGAACTATCTGTAGCTATGTATCGTTTATGTAAACCAACATATTAGAGTATTTCTGTTCACATGTCAGTTGTCCTATCTCAATTTGTCATTAGCAAACGCCTTGCTACTCTATTTTGACTACATATTTCTGGACCAAAATCACGGTGAACATGTGTCTGATGTTCATAAGGTCATTGCATGCACTTATTGCCAGACTGCCAGTTTTCCACTGGTCCCTGCAAAGATTTTTACTGTAATTATCATTAGCATCACGCTGTCATTAGCATCATGTCAAAAATGGCTTATTGCCTTTACGTCACTAAAATTTTGTTGCAGGTGACTGGAGTTGAAATCAGTTGAATATATATTATCAATAAATGTTTCAACAGACTATTACATAACATTTTTGAATTTTCCTTGCATCTGACATGCTTAGTATGAAGTTTGATGCTTCTCTGAAATTACTAACCAAATATGGGGTGCCAGTAACATTTAACCATTGTCTAGCATCTGAAATATGGTTTAGTAAAGACACTGGACACTGGAGGAAGTAGTGGAGATCATCTTTATTATTCAGAATCCAAACTATAGATGAAAAGAGCGTTTTTGTTTGTTTTTTGTAAATTTCTTGTTCAAGGACATGTTCTATCTCAATGACTATTGGTCATAGAGACCTGAAATATAGCTCAAATTGTGCAGAAAAGCCACTTTCCTATTTGTTGGTAATACATTATTCAGCTCTAAGTGGTACGGCTTTCAAGTTATAGGCATGATGCTAATGACAGACATATTTGGTATTTTAATTGATAAAATGCAGTTTCAGAAAAATTATTGGCACTAGAGACCTGGAACTTGGCCCAAAATGTGCCTAATCATTGGCAATAGATTGTTTAGCCCTAAGTGGTCAGGATTTTTTAGTTAGAAGTGTGATTTTAATGACAGTCAAAAAACGTTACAGCTATGTTTATCACCTCAGTACAGATCAGCGGGGCATTGGGACCCTTGGACATGAAAGTGCGGTGATAGCTGACTGCTTGACCCACCCAACGCAAACTTTAAAAGGCATTTCTGGAACGAAAAATTTTCAACATTTTTTCAGCTGAAATTTCAAGGTTTTCAAATTTTGACCCAAATACGAAACTAAATCATTGATAAGAAGCTGGACCCACTTGACCTAATTCCCAACTGTGGACTGTTGATGTTGAGACCATCACTGCACAGATTTTTGAGTCTTCTCTTGCACTCAATTCGCTTCGCTCAACGGCCTTCGGCCGTTTCGCTGCGGGAATATCAATTACCTGCACCGACCTGCAACAGTTTTTCACACCTTCAATAAATAAAGGCACACTGTCCTCGCTATTGACTCTATCAATTACCTGCACTGACCTGCAACAGTTTTTCACATCTTTACTGTTTTAAAGGCACACCGCCCTGTGTTTTGACTCCATCAATTACCTGCACCGACCTGCATCAGTTTTTCACTTCTTCACTAAATAAAGGCACACTGTCCTCGCTATTGACTCTATCAATTACCTGCACTGACCTGCAACAGTTTTTCACATCTTTACTGTTTTAAAGGCACACCTCCCTGTGTTTTGACTCCATCAATTACCTGCACCGACCTGCAACAGTTTTTCACTTCTTCACTAAATAAAGGCACACCGCCCTGTGTTTTGACTCCATCAATTACCTGCACCGACCTGCAACACCTTTTCACTTCTTCACTAAATAAAGGCACACTGCCCTGCGTATTGACTCTATCAATTACCTGCATCGACCTGCAACAGTTTTTCACACCTTCAATAAATAAGGGCACACTGTCCTCGCCATTGACTCCATCAATTACCTGCACCGACCTGCAACAGTTTTTCACATCTTCGCTTATTTTAAGGCACACCGCCCTGTATATTGACTCTGTCAATTACCTGCACTGACCTGCAATAGTCTTTCGCATCTCTACTTGATAAAGTTACCGCCCTGTGCTCGATCAATTACCTGCACCAACCTCCAACATCTCTTCGCTTCTTCACTCAATAAAGTCACACTGCTTATTCACTCCATCAACTACCTGCACATACCTGCAACAGTTTTCACATCTTCACATATTTAAAGGCACACCACCCTGCACTTCCTCAAGTCTTAAGTCTGTAAATATATTTTATAAAACCGTCACTCCCGCACTATGCGATCTTCGACCAGCATCCACTGACAGCACCGACCTGCAGTGATTTTTGCAATTAACGCACTTACCTGCATCTCCACCAACTCCTGGCACAGCATTTGCATCAAGCCAATTATCTGCGGTACCACTGTTCTTTCAAATTGTGCGCACCTACCTGCATCTCTATCAACTTGATCACACTGCACTTGTGCAAATCGAAATTTTAGTCAACATATTTCAAAATAAATTGCCTCGCATTATCTAACACCCAATCTCTGTCTTCTCATGCAGAATGAGTACCGAAGAAGACGCACTGCGTGCTCTCGCTAACGTCAACAATGTCGAAAAGCCTGACACAGATGACGATGACAAAGAAAATGCTGATGATCTAAAGAAGGCAGCGGGCAGACCACCAAACTCCGACCAGCTCAAAAAACAGTTGAAATCAGTGACCGACGATAACAAAAAACTTCAGCTTCGCATAACAAGGAACGAAAATGAAATCAAAAGCAAGGATGACGAAATCACTACACTGAGAAGTTCGCTAAAACAAGCAGAAGATGACCTCCAAGAAGCCCAAAGACAACTGATCACCAATGAACAACTTTTGAAAGACAATCGAGACGAAATGATGGCCACCGCCCGACAGCTCAACGAGAAATCCCAGGAAAATGAAGAGTTGATGAGACAGATAATCAGCCATTCTAGTAGTGTCACTGCAGAACCAACAAAACCCAAATTTCGCGGCATTTTTGTGAGTGACGGATCAACTGAAGATCTGCTTGACAAACTCCCACCAGCTGTGCAATGGGAACTGATGAACATCAGCATGAGAGATCTGCCATTAAGCAGACCGCTAGTCGACAAATACGCAATGCAGATGCTGTAATTTTCTGCGCAGGTTGTGCAGATATCTTAAATGAATGTAGTGGCGTCAAGTTGTTCGACTCTCTGAAACTGTTAATCGGTGAAATCAGAAGTTCTACTAATGTCACAGTAGTAGGTCTGCCTCCCCTCAACTTGCCCCACTCAATTCAAGTAAATCTGCTTAATTTCCGTGTGAAAGACGAAATTAATTGGTCCGATGTGCAAGTCATCAATCCGGAGTGTAACATTCCTAGGAAAGAAATCCTGTCGGCCGACGGTAAAACACTATCACAGGCTGGCCAAGATCTGTGGTCAAGGGCCATTGCCTCCAGTTTCGAAGCGCCCAAGAACCCGAAACCGCCCGTCCTCTCGACGTCATCCCACCCCTTGCCCCCTTCGTTCCCTATGCCTTCAGTATCTCGTGACGAAATAACCGAACTGGTGTCCCTACCAAATGAAAAGATCGGAAATGTCATCGGTAGAAAAGGTCACACAATCCAGGATCTGACAGAGACCTTCAACGTAACCATGTCCATTGGAAAATGGATGGAGAGAACGAAGGGTAGCACAGTTGAGTATGTGGATAAAACTGACGCAGTGGTAATCTCAGGCAGAGCAGATCAAGTCAGGCTAGCGGCAATCCGAGTTGATAAACTTACAAGTGACTCCACTCCTACTCCTGAACCAACTGCTAAGAAATTCAAATTCTGACAGCCTGGGCCGCAGGGACAATCCAACATTTCTAGATACCGACCTCTGTACATATACAATGCATTAAAGAAATCAGCAATCAAAACAAATCGTTTCGTCTGTTGTTCAGTTGTTTACTCTAATCAAACTCCAGTCCCTGCAGGCGCCCTTTCACTTGTAGCAAATAGGAACCAGAATTCAAAATCTGTCAGCTTAAGGCAAGTGGATGCTAAAGCTAAAGTTTCGAGGCCTAGTGATCAACTTTTCAAAATTGGACTTCTGAATGCCCAAAGCCTACGGAACAAAACCGATCTGATTACTGACTATCGTAAAGAAAATGATCTTGATATCTTCTTTTTTACTGAAAGCTGGCTAAAATCTGACGATACTCTAAGCATTGGTCTTCTAGAATGTAACTTCACAACAGTCCCTCGTGATGGTAGAGTTGGCGGAGGTGTTGGCTGTCTCTCTAAACGTAACTTAAAAGTCACCAAGTTAGATTCCACTCCTGCTACAACTTTCGAACATATGGTCACGTCCATAAATTGCAATGGCAAGCACATCCGTGTTATCACAATCTACAGGCCTGAACCTAGCAGCAAGCACAGATACAGTCTCTCGGAATTCTTTGATGATTTCTCCAACTTACTATCTCTTTACCAAGATAACAACGAATTCCTAATTCTTGGTGATTTCAACTTCCATATGAATAAGCAAAGCGATGCTCATGCGCAAAGACTGAATGAAATACTTGATATGTATGATCTGGTTCAGCATGTGAACCAGCCTACACATAAAAATGGCAACACACTTGATCTTGTAATCACCCGCAAAAATTCCCTCATAGCTGACTGTACCGTTGACGAATTTCTATCAGATCATGCGGCAATTATCCTGACTTTTCAAATTCATAAACCACGACTGACCAAGACCATTCGTTTCAGACGTACTAAAAACCTAGACCAAGCAAAATTTAAATCCGACCTGAACCAACATTTATCCGATAAAATCAACAACAGACTTCTAGATGATATTAGCCTGAATGAACTCTCAGAAATATACTCCTCCTGCTCAGTTGTGTTTGATCAACACGCACCTCTTATCAAACGCACAGTAACCGACAGAAAGCCTACCCCTTGGACCAATAAAGATATAAAGGCTAGCAAACTGGCAAAAAGACAAGCTGAAACTAAGTGGAGGAAATCAAAAGACAAACGCGACTACAGAACCTTCCAAGACAAGAGAAATGAACACAACAAGCTGCTAGCCGATCTCAAAGCCAAGGACATTGAAACGAAAGTTCAATCTCACAGGGGCAACTCCAAGGCCCTTTTCAAAGTTGTTAACTCATGCTTAAACAGAAAACAAGAAGCTCCTCTGCCTCCTCATAAATGCACGACTATCCTCGCAACTGATTTCAGCAAGTTCTTTGCGGAGAAAATAGAAAATATCAGATCAAAAATGCATACAGACCTCATTCACCCAAATGATTGCTTTGTTTCTGTAGACAAACTAAGTCAATTTGCAACAGTATCCAGTGACCAAGTGAAAAAACTCATCGCCGACATGCCCAGTAAACATTGCGCTCGACCCTATTCCAACCTGGCTGCTCAAAGACAACCTAGCTGAAGTGCTCCCACTCATTACTAAAATCGTCAATGCATCACTACAATCTGGTGAAATGCCATCAGCTCTCAAGCATGCACTCATCAAACCTCTACTAAAGAAACCTAACCTTGATCTCATTTTCAAAAACTATAGACCAGTATCTAACCTCTCGTTCATTGGCAAGCTGATTGAGAGCGCTGTCATCAAACAGTACACCAAACACTTGGAGACAAACAACCTACATGATTCCAGACAATCGGCCTATAAGGTCTTTCACAGCACTGAAACGCTCTTGACAAAAATACATAACGATATTATGCTAAGCTTGGACAGAGGCGAAGTCACCATGCTGATTCTGCTTGACCTCTCAGCTGCTTTCGACACCATTGACCACAAAATTCTAATTCACAGATTGGAGCACATGTATGGCATAACTGGCTCCCCCCTCCGATGGTTCAAGACATACCTTAGTAACCGAACATCATCAGTCGTAATCGATGAAGTTGAGTCTGCTAAGTCCCTTCTCAAGTTTGGTGTTCCTCAAGGATCCAAGCTCGGACCTGTCCTTTTCAACTCCTATATAGCCCCCGTTAGCCAAATTGCCCAGAAACACGGAATCGAGGACCACAAATATGCAGACGACCAACAACTTGTTCTATCTTTCAAACCGAAATCCATCATTGATCAATCAAACGCATCAAAGAAGATGGAAAACTGTATCGCTGAAATCCGAAATTTCCTTTTCGAAAACAAGCTCTGCTGCAACGGCGAAAAGACAGAATTGCTCCTAATTGGCTCAAAAGCAAGCCTCAGAAAGCTTAGCATAGAATCAATTACGATTGACAACGTCAATATTACAACCCAGAACAATGTCAGAAACTTGGGTGTAATCTTTGACCAATGTATGTCTATGGAACGCCAGGTAAATAAAATATGCCGAAGCATGTACTACAACATCCGAAACATTGCCTATCTACGGAAAAGTCTAAATAATGAGGACACAAAAACATTAGTGAATGCCCTGGTTACGCCCCACCTTGATTATGGAAATGCACTACTCTACGGGATATCCAAACGTTTGTCCAACAAACTGCAGAGGTATATTTATTGCGAGTGGGAACACCCTCACGAGGTCACAGATTGCACCCCCACGCGCGTGGGAAGCCTGGGCCTGCTTAATAGTGTACAGCCACGCGCGTGGATATGCTTTCACTCGCACGCGTGAGGTTTGACCTTACCACCCAGTGCACCTAATAGCATGCGTGGCTATGCTATCCAGCGCACCTTGAGGCTCTCACGCATGACATATTGACAACTCAGGAGTGCTACTGAGCACACAGTCACGATGCTGCAATGTGTCATCCAGCGCACTACTGAGGGTGCTCCCAGGAGCATAGAACTTTTTCTCTACTTGTTGAAGTTTTTTGGGTTCAAAACCCTTAATTATAGCCAAAATGTAATAAATATATTTTTGTATCAAATTTTGATTGGTCTGGGGTCATCAGTGCAAGCTATTCTTGAGCAGTCTTTGGAAGCTTCCTGAAGTGGCCACTGGGTGTCACTATGCAAGTGGCCAGCAAAGGGCCAGCAGAGGGCCTCCAGGTGACGCTCCAAATGCCCCTCATATTTTGGAGTTCTCAGCGTTTGGCAAGGGGAGGGGGGCGGGCTGAGAAGGGTCACACTTTGATGGACCAATTTTGGCCACACGTGTTGTCCCGGAATATTACCCTGGATAATACGCAAGGGGGAATGAATGATTTATATGAATAAGGTCATTATTTGATGGTATATTAAGAGAAAAAGTGTAGGCTGATGGACAGCATTTCAGATCAGGACTAACTATGCCTATGAAGGTAGACAGAAAGAGAGACAGCCAGACTGTTAGACAACTAGATAGATAGACAGATAGATAGATAGATAGATAGATAGATAATAGAGATAGATAGATAGATAGATAGATAGATAGATAGATAGAATGATACATAGAAATATATATAGATAGATAGATTGATAGAAAGATGGATAGGCAGATAGATAGGCAGATAGATAATTGCCAAACATCACAGGGGGGGGGCAATGTTATCAAATGAGCAGTAGATAGACAGATAGATAGATAGATAGATGAGAAGGTGCCCTGGAACCACTCCCAAGGGTGCGCTGGACTGGGCGCTGGGTGACATTCCCAAGGGTGCGCTGGATGACATACCCAAGTGTGCGCTGGATGACATTCCCACTACTCCTGACAGTGTAATGAAAGGCATGTGGTCTGCTTATAATAGGGTGTTACTAATGACAGGTCCAGGAGCAGAATAAGGTGCGCTCACTCGCAGGGTCAAGAGTCGCACTGTCACGAGTGTCATGTATGGCATAGCCACTCAAAGTAATGAATGACACCCCCAAGAGTGCGAGTTAAGACCTGGTCAAGAGTGCGCTGCATGACACAGTCAGGGGTGGGAGTGATAGCATCCCCAGGAGAAAGATGCGCTGGAACGCACATTCAAGCGCTTGAAAGTGCGCTCGGGAGCACTCCTGAATGTGTCAAATGTGACAATAAATATATATGAACTGCAAGTGGCACAAAACTCTGCAGTACGACTGATTGTCAAGCTACGGAAATACGACCATATCACTGAGCACCGCAAAAACCTTCACTGGCTACCTATCCAGGCAAGAATTGAATATAAAATCTTGTTGCTGGTCTGGAAGACGCTCAATGACGTGGCCCCAAAATACTTGAAGAGTCTAATTAAAACAGCCCCGGCCACACACAACCTAAGAAACCACAAGAGCAAATTGCTTGTGGTTCCACACCTCGCAAATCAAACAAACTTCGGAATGAGGGCCTTTGCAAGAATAGGTCCCAGCCTATGGAATAGATTACCAGTGTTTATCCGAAATCAAGATAACTTGAATGGGTTTAAGCGCAACCTAAAAACCCATCTCTTCACAACCAACTGTTCCTAAAACTCCACAAGCGCCGATGAGCAAATTAGATTTTGGATATGGGCGCTTAATAAATCACTATTATTATTATTATTATTATTAACAACAACAACGGAGATGTTGGTCAGATAGCATTCCATTGACAGTGTATACCGTTTGCTCTATGCCAAGCAACATAGTTTTAAAATCATAAAATTTTTAATTTTGGAGAAGAAAATTATCCAATTACAACATAGCCAGTATGCTGTATTTAAGTATTAGGCATCTTGATGTGCAATTACAAACGTTAAATATTCCACAATCAAAAGATTTTGCGATTTCAGTAATAAATGCAATGTAATTTACTATAACTCGCTCCCAGTTGGTCTTGGCACGACCACTAATCTTCAAGTTTTTAAAACTCTGATACGAACATGGACAGGACCTACCTGCAAACGCACCTATACTGGAGGGAGTGATAAACTCTCTACCTAGTCATCGTTTCAGTTGTTTTTGATTTTAAATTTCTGGACTCTTTTACATTTTCTACATATTTCAATTTTTATTGCTTATATACTATATTTTACACATGTATTTTATAATATTTTTAAATTCTTTTTAAAATTCATTCCACTTTACACCTGTTAATCTATCACCTGTCTCGGTAACCAATAGCTATATGCTAATGTTCCTTATTTTAAACACTGAGCTTAAATAAAATTTGATTTGAACTGCCTAATTTTCGGAAGCATTCTTCTTTACACCACTATAATTGACTAAAACCATTTAATCTCCCAGAAACTTAACTGACTGATTCCAAAATTATTATATGTATTACTTGTACTAAACATACTGGCTATATTGCAAAGTTAGTTGTTTGCTCTATATATATAGAACTCCTTAATTAGGTCACTTGGTGAGTAAAAAGTGTTGAATCTTTGCAGCAAACTGTAACCTACACAGTAGAAACTGTTGCGCTTTCACAGACCTTTTTACCTCGCGACAGTCTCTTATCCAGGCTTATCAATATTAGGCTACGAAACAGGAACATGTCATATCAGGACCAGCTTCAAATATGCATGTATATATTTTTCATTGTTTGGCATGTTCACGAATTCGTGGAGGTGTAAAAACGAGCATTTACGAATTCGTGGACATGTAAAAACGAGCATAGGTGCTTGTGTACATGTAAAAACGAACATTCATGAATGTGCTTTATTATTCATTCGTGTATCTGCCAATACTAACATTCGTGGAAGTGCTATATAATTAGGGTTTAGTGTTAAAATTAGGTTTAGAGTTAGTTTTTGCCAAGTTTAAGGTTGCAATGTTCGAAATTACACATACACAAATTCGTGAATAGCAATATTTCACACTTACACGAATGCTAAATTCGTGTATATGTTCGTTTTTGCAGGTTTACAAATTCGTGTACATGCCAAATAGTGAAAAATATATACCTCAAATATGACAAAGAATTTGGCTGATATCTGTCTTGCAAAACAATCAAAAAACGCTTGACTTTTCCAATATCCAAATCCACTTGATCAGACAGGTTCTTCCTTTCATATTTTCAACAAATAAACCTGCATAGCAAAGTCTAGATTTTAAATGACAAGACGCTTTTGCAAATGTGTACTATACATACAGCTATCTTTCATCTTCATTTAATTTTTGTATACTAAGTCTTTGTTACTAATTTGCACTTCGAACACAGCAAATGCTTTCAATCTTTCTGAAGCTTCCATCCTTACACCAAGAAGTAAATTTGCAATTCAGAAAGTAATAAATCCATTTATAGCATGCAATGAACATTTTATCCACTTGTTTCAAAGCCAGTAAACATCTTTCAGAAAGCAAGTACTCGTAAACCACTTGTGGAGGAAAGCGTGAAAGTTGCTTGGCCATAAAAAGAACAATGAGCAATTCGGAAAGGAAACATTAGCTTTATTGTACACTGGCATGACAACTGTAACATATTTACCAGCAACCTTTTTGATGGTGGATAATAATAAACACTTTTTAGACAACCCTTTTATTTGCTGAGATTTTGCTCACAGTGTGCTAGTGTTATGAATGTTTTAAATGCATAATTGCTCATACACATATAGTTTACAGCGGTGATAAATAAGTAAAGAGCTCATTCGATTTTGATATGCTTCTTTAATAAGATACCAACACACCAGTTCAAAATGAAATTCGCTCTTAACTTGTCAGACCAACAGCAAATCGTCATAAAATTGGACCATAGGCCTACATCTTAAACAACTGTCTTTCCCTTCATTTAGTTTGTGTACATAAATCTTCCTTCTGTCCCTTTTTGTTGTTGATTTTAGAAAAGTATGTTGTTACAGTAAAGAAATTAATTTGATAAAGAAGTGAAAGAATATATCTTCTGCACTTTGAACACAGATTATGCTCTTAATGTTTTGAAGCATTCTTCTTTACACCAAGTAGTAAATTGACCAGAGAAGTGATAAACCCATTTTACAGCATGCAATGAGCATTTTACCAACTCTTTTCCACGTCAGTAAACAACTTGCAGAAATCAAGTAGAGCACTTCCAGAGGCAGAAGTGCATACTATGCAATTTGCTCGGCCATAAAAACAACAATGGGCCATTCAGAAAAGAAACATTAGCTTTATTGTACACTGGCATACAAATGCAATAGTCTTATCATAATATAAGACTATCTAAGGTGAGTGTTCGGTGCGTGCAGAAAATGGAGTTTACATGACTTTAATTTGGCAAGCCGCCAATTTTACAATTATATATTTACATGTACTTGCAATAGTGATACTCGCCTATTAATTACCTTAAATTAAAAAGTGTTCCCTATTAAAACATAAGAAATTCTTCCATCGCAGTCAATGATATTACCTGAATTACATTACTGAGCATCTATTACAGCCTCTGTTGGACAACCTGTAAGTCTGGAGACATGCGATCGTTTGGGTCAGCGTAAAGCTGGGAGTATAGTCAAAGGCTGCAGAATTCCAGAAACTTTTTGGGTCCTTGGAATTCATTCCAAGACCATTGTCGTCAGCTTCATTTCCTGTGAACAGGCAAAGTTGGTGTACTCACTAAAACATTTCACAGACAAAATGACAACCCAAACAGATGTGCCCTTGTGATCAAGATGGTGCTTATGCACCCCTGGCTACAATATTGTGCTTATCAGTGCTCAAATTTTCTTCTATTAAACATATTTCTTCTGAGCTGTCAGCACTTCACACAAAAACTGGTTTCTGTATACACACCAAAAGTTGGACTGTGCTGCCCTCTTGAGCATGGTCACAATATACTGCTTTCTTATACCTAACTTGATAGATTGTTGGTAGAATATTGAAGAGCCCCAACTTGTTGAAATAGACCAAGGACCCGATGCATGCATTGCATGCTATTTTTTTTACTGCTATTGCAACATACAAAAAAAGGTGGCTGCTTAGAAATTGGACCAGCCCTGCTTTGCAGCCCTGATTAGGTCGGTTAACCTGATGCTTCTTGGCTGTTCTGCTGAAACAGTCTGGCTCTTACATCTGCCCAAGAGCAAAAATACATTTTATATGTCTGGCTGATTGCAACAGAACTTTCAGGACTAATAAAACCCCGCACATTTAACAGGGAGCTTCAATAGACTCCATGACAGAGTAAAGGGAATTAAAGATAAAAACATATACACATTGATCATTGATTTTGATGGTCAAAGTAAAAAACCTCATATGTTTATTTTTCTAACTTAGATTTTTTGTAGAAATGGAAGGTAAATTATTGCATTAAATGCACCGTTTTTACATGATTCTTAAGTGTGCTTGAAAGATGTCGCTCGTTCAAGATAACTGAACTGCTGAAAGGAAATGGAATACGACCTGAGTGAAAGAAAAAGACGTACAAAGTAAACAGAGAAGAGCGGAATACTGGAGCTGAAAGTCAACTGGGACAGTAAGTTTACTCGCCGGTGACACCAGTGCCGTCTTACGATGCCCTTACGGTTCACATTTCTCATTAAGTTCACTCTGACCTAACAAAGGTCTGAATTTGATTACACTATACAATGTTACTGCAGAAAAGCTCGCTAGACCCACATGTCTGATATAAATGTGACATCAAAAGAATGGTACGGTAATATTCACATATTTGGTATACCAATTTGGTGAGAAGTTACAGTGTAGGACTATTATCTGTCCATCATATCAAAACTATTGTCCACCCAAATATCTCACCTGACAAGAATGTTAGAATTGTTATTTCATGGACTTGGCCATATATCAAATGAAATTTACCAAATGTAACCAGAGAGATGGAATCTTTCTCATTTGGTCAACAAAGGTCAAGGTCTCCTTGTAGATGTTGTATGAAAGCCAATCTACTTTAATCTCTATAATTTCAGGGCAGGTGGCAACGACCAGTGAGAAGGTCAATAAAGTGCAAGCCTACATTGTAGTATTTCTCTCTGACCTTTGTTTATTGTTTATGATACCTTACTTTAACCTCAGCTGAGTGAGTTTTCTTTAATTCTATTAATATGCAATTTCTCCTTAAAAAATAGACCCGAAATATGAATGTATAAGTGGAAAAGAATTAAGATAAAATGCAATACCCAGTTGTTTCGTTGTTGTTGTTGTTGTTGTTGTTTTTCTTAAAGTTGGTGTACTTCAGCTTTTCTGGGGTAGTCAAGTAGCTAGTTTTCTTGTCTCGAAGTTCAGATAAGGCTGGATTGGAGAGCTCTAGTATCTCATGGGTGACATCTCACAAGTCAGCATCAGCTAATGGGTTTATACCATGCGTATATATGGCAGCTTCATAAATGCGGAAATTTGTTTACATAACAAGCAGAATGTACATGCAATTTTTCCTTCCCTTTGGTAACAGCTTTCTGTATATCATTAAGACAGTAGGATGCTGTAAAGAAAGAGAATAAAAGAAACAAAGACATATCAGGCAATATTGGCTGTAACCAGATAACATTTTAAACTACAAATGCTTTGGTAATACCTTTGAAAAACGAAGATTTATTTTGGACAGTCACGCATAGAAAGTGCAGTCTGTCTTTAACTCCACATGTCTGCTGCTTGTTATTTCATCAACACACCGTTAATGCTCTCTCTCTCAACATCAGAGAAGGTGTCATTATTAGACCATTCATAGCCTTGGGCATTCTTTTTTTTTCGGGTTTTCACGAGACAAATCAAACCCATCAATATTTGTTAGAAAATTCAATGATGCTTCTGTGTGGTGACAGAGACAGAGGGCTGGTTTTTTTTCTGTTTGCCTGTTTGCTTGTTTGTTTATTTGGTACCAACAAGATGGCTTCCTCTCTGCCACCTTTATCACGAGCAATCAAAATATCATCTGTAGATACGCATTTAAACCTAATATGTGAGTCACTACAATTCTGTTCGTTTTCGACTTGTATTTGATATTTAGCATTGTCACTTAGGCCTAATCTTCTTAAATTTCTTGTTTGTGTATAAAATGTGAGATAGATACAAAAGTTTTCAGGTGGACTGAAAGTTGAAGGAACACCGTGCATTTTCCTCAGGGCTGGAATAGGAACTGTGTTGAAGTTTCTCTGTTACTATGCTACATTCCTGCGAAACAAACTTAATGCCGACACATAAAAAATGTTCTGCTTAATAAACATCTTTGATCCATAAACAGTACTTCAACATGTGAGCTGTGTTTCAGAATTGAGAATAAGCTTCCAGACAAGTGAACAGGAAAATAACAGAAGATTGTTCACTTATATACAAACTATTCATATATTCCATTTCCAAAATAGGTAGTTTTGTCACAAATAGACCAAATATAATTTTCTGAGATCGACAAACTTATAGTTTAGAATGATAATTTGAAGGCATGCGCTTGTACAGTTTCAGTCGTCGAATGCCAAGTGCTTTCAGAATTGGACTAAAATGGTCCTTGTGATGTCCAAAACAGCAGCTGACTTCTAAGTACTCTCATGCGTCGACTGTAAGCATGCAGGCTCAAGTTGAACATTTCTAAAGTTTCAAAACTACATCATCTTATCATTGACAGCATTTATCAAAACTGCATGATGGTGGATATTTGAAAGACATTGATTTTGAAATCACAATCTGCCATTTTAGGTTTTAAATTGGGATTTGAGCCAATATTTGCTCTGTTTCTCTGAAAGAAAAAAAACAGAAGAACAAATAAAAATGGACCTTGTTTTAATTCTGCAGATCAATTCGTTTTAGCTTTTGTGCTGGTTCATTATTGATTTTTGTTGGTAAATGAGCTCCAGTCAAAGACTAGAAACATGTCAATTCGCAAGTAAGAGCAAGAATCTGTGGCCAAGAAGGAAAAAGGTTGTCTCAACCAGTGACATCCTCAAACCTCAGCAAAAGACCTTGAGCAGCTGGGTGACATTGCAAAGTATAACATTTTTCATGTAGATGCTATATTATACTATAATGACAAGTTACTGTGAAGTTTACTGGGAAGTAAAACAACTTTTTTCATGACTGTACTGTAGGTGATCTCCAGTCTAAGCAACTGACACAGGATACATGTATTTGATGTAACACAGGAGATTCCTCGGGAACACACTGATGCATTATGAATGGGCTCAGGTCATCAATCTCATCATTGTCTCATTTTATGATAAATTTGACACATTTCACTATAAATTGGTCACCTACTATGTCAGAACTACAAGGATCATCTGATTCTCTGTGTCAGGTGATTTTTACACATCAGTGATGCACATCATCCATTATGCCGTAGAAGCAAATGATCCGGCATGTAGTGCACCCAAAATCGTGCGATATGAGATAAAATAACGATATGTGTAAAATTGTTGGGTGTCATGTCTGATAATATTTATATCTCATGAGAAAGAAAATGCTTAGGGAGGGAAAGGAGGGACGACTGGAAAGTTAAAGCTCTTAAGCATCGGAAGAAATAATTTTATAAGTTGGCAAGTAAATTGTAGATAACCATTATACTCGTATTAATTACTTTTCACATAAATTACTGTTAGTGATGAACTGATAATATAATATTTGGCAATTGGATGATACTCTAGTTCCTAAAATTACATTATGTTTTCACAGTGTGCACTCAGCAGTTAAGATTGATTGACTGTCCTTAAAATCACTTAATTACCTGTTCTTCTTTCCTAATCTATCTATGTTGTCAAATCCAAGGCTTATATTAAGTGAATGACAATAACAGATCACCAGGCAAGGAACAGTGTGCCATTAAGGCAAAGTGCCTTGTTTTCTGCGCAATTAACTTGTCAAGCGTCATTGCACCATTTGCTCTTTCTTTTCCTTCCGCTTCCACTTGACTTGCTGATTAATTTAAGAAATTCTGACTGGACCACCGCAGGCTGACTATAGCTTAAACTGTTTTTGTCAATAGTTGTACCTCAGGCGAATAGTCTTGAATAAAGTGAAATGGGTAGATCTATATTGATTGTTTGACAAATTATAGTGATTCGCCTAATTACATGGTACTTTCCTGATCAAAAGTCTCGCCAAATCCAATACTGATAAGATGTGAATGATAGAGAAAGATTAATCAGCTAGCCAGACACAGTGTAGCATTAAGTCAAATTGCCTTGTTTCCCACACAATTAACAAGTCAAGTGTCACTGCCACATTTGTTTTTTTTTAATCTACTGCTTCCACTCGAATTGCTAACTAATTTAAGAATTTCTAGTATTTTAGATGAAAGACTCTTTGATGCTAATTTAAAGGCAGTGGTCACTGGGCCGTAGTTGATGGAATTGGAATTACTGGGCTTTCAGTATCATACTCACCATCAAAGGCAGAATTTAAGAATTGCAACATCTGCCCTGGAAATATACAAACTGTTGAACAAGACATTAATAATTTTTTTCCGATTCCGAGCAGTGGTTGACTGTTCTGATTTTTTTGCTGTGTAATATAAGTGAAACGGCCTCTTGAGACTCAATTTTGTAAAAGAAGACATGTACAAATATATGTGTTATCTGAAATATACGTAAAAAGATTGTCTTTTCTTGCTTCCATAAACTGTGTTGAGTTAACAAACCTTTAATTAAAAACAACTTCCCTTTTAAAAATTGAGGACCTTATTGCAACTAACAAAGTGTATTGTCATTTCCTTTCGATTTTACATATATATCAATGCAGTTTGTCTTTAACTCCTTATGTTTGCAACAAAATATCATCGGCAGATACGCTTTTCAACCAAGTATGTGAGCCACTACAATTCTGTTTGTCTTCGACTTGTATGTGATATTTAGCATTGTCAGCTACACTGTAAAATCGGACTCGCTGATTCAGCTCAATTGATTGAGTGAGATGGTTGCACAAGTTGATTGAGCTAACATATATTAATGTTTTAAGCTGAGATAACTCAAAATACTGACCTGAGATAGCTCAAAATACTAAGCTATGTTGACTAAGGTATTCAAGCTGAGAAAACTCAAAACAATGAGCTGTGTTGACTTACAGCTCATAATATTGAGTTTTGTTGACTTATTGATCCAAGCTGACACAACTCAAAATGTTGAGCTGTGTTGACTTATTTTTAGTTGTTTTTCATTTATATTTGTTTGACCTGTCTTCTAGAGTTATTTATGAATATGGGCTGTAATCCCGAAATATTGTTTGATCTCTCAAGGGGATCCACCTGATCCAGTATGCTTCATTTCAGCACACCATGGACAGGCCCAAGATGCATTCAACAAAGACCATTGCATCACAAGGAGATTTCAAAATTAATTTCTTGTGAATAAATCCCAATGGCCTGTGGCTCATCTCAGTTGGTATACAGTGCTAGAAGCCTATATTTGAACACACTCTGACTTGGAAATGTTGGTTGACGTATGAAAGCGTGCATCTAATTACTCCAACAAATTAATTAAAGAGAGATAAAAATAAAAAAGTAACCAGCTAAAGTGGTGTGCTACTAATTTTTTCTCTGGGATAGTGTAATATAAATGTTATTTTTTCTTGTAAGTAAATAATTATTTAAAACTAAATGCAGTCTTATGAGAAGTGCTTGTTATAGATGGCGCTATATGTGGCATGACTGAGATGTCAAGCTATCTGCAACAGCTGAAGCTTTCATGTTTTCACAGCTTAATGTTATGATTCGTTTGGACAACTTACAGCATTGAGCTATCATACCTTGACAACTTATAGGATTGAGCTATCATAGCTTGAAAATTATTAACATTCTCAGTCAGCTCAAATTATTGCATCAACTCAGTTTTCAAATTTTACAGTGTAGGCCTAATCTTCTTAAATTTCTTGTTTGTGTATAAAATGTGAGATAGATGCAAAAGTTTTCAGGTGGACTGAAAGTTAAAGGAACAGCGTGCATTTTCCTCAGGCCTAGAGGAATAGGAACTGTGTTGAAGTTTCGCTGTTACTATGCTGCATTCCTGCGAAACAAACTTAATGCGAAAACATTAAAAATGTTCAGCTTAATAAAAATCTTTGATCCATAAAAAGTACATGTGAGTTGTGTTTCAGAATGTAGAACAAGCTTTTAGACAAGTGAACAGGAAAATAACAGAAGATGGTTCACTCAGATACAACTATTAATATATTCCATTTCAAAAATAGGTAGTTTATCACAAATAGGCGCAGCATCATTTGCTAAGAAATACTTATAGTTCAGAATGATTATTTAAAGGCATGCGCTGTATACAGTTTCAGTCAACGAATGCCAAGTGCTTTCAGAATTGGACTAAAATGGTCCTTGTGATGTCCAATACAGCAGCTGACTTCTAAGTACTCTCATTCGTCAACTGTAAGCATGCATGTAGGCTCAAGTTGAACATTTCTAAAGTTTCAAAGCAACATCATCTTATCATTGACCGCATTTATCAAAACTGCATGATGGTGGATATTTGAAAGACATTGATGTTGAAAATGCAATCCACCATTTCAGGTTTAAAATCGGGATTTGAGCCAATATTTGCTCTGTTTCTCTGAAAGAAAAAAAAAAAACAGAAGAGCAAATAAAAATGGACCTTGTTTTAATTCTGCGGATCAATTCGTTTTAGCTTTTGTGCTGGTTCATTATTGATTTTTGTTGGTAAATGAGCTCCATTCAAAGTCTAGAAACATGGCAATTCGCAAGTAAGAGCAAGAATCTGTGGCCAAGAAGGAATAAGTTTGTTTGAGCCAATGATGACCTCAAACCTCATAACAAAGTATAACATTTTCCATGTAGATGCTATATTATATTATAATGACAAGTTCCTTACTGGGAAGTAAAAAAAGTTTTTTTTTCATGACTGTACTGTAGGTGATCTCCAGTCTAGGCAACTGACACAGGATAAATGTATATGATGTAACACAGGAGATTCCTCAAAAACACACTGATGCATTATGAATGGGCTCAGGTCATCAATCTCATCATTGTCTCATTTTATGACATATTTCACTATAAATGAGTCACCTACTATGTCAGAATTACAAGGATCATCTGATTCTGTGTGTCATGTGATTCTTACACGTCAGTGATGCACATCATCCATTATGCCGTATAGGAGCAAATGAACTGGCATGCAGTGCACCCAAAATCGTGCGATATGAGATAAAATAACGATTTGTGTAAAATTGTTGGGTGTCATGTCTGATAATATTTATATCTCATGAGAAAGAAAATGCTTAGGGAGGGAAAGGAGGGACGACTGGAAAGTTCAAGCTCTTAAGCATCGGAAGAAATAATTTTATAAGTTGGCAAGTAAATTGTAGATAACCATTATACTCGTATTAATTACTTTTCAAATAAATTACTGTAAGTGATGAACTGATGATATAATATTTGGCAATTGAATGATACAGTACGAAAAGGTAGTATGTTCACTGATTCTATGTAAAATTTAACTTGTTGTTGTAGATCATAAATTGATAGATTTAAAGTATAGTATATATTTTCAATCAACAGAAATGTGTGTTTTCTATAATTAACTGAGTTTAATTGATTGTAAAGCCTTAAATTACTTAAGGAGAGCCCTGCATTGCTTGAAATGTAAACAAAGCAGGGCTTTTTCACGGCATGAAAAACTATTTGTTTACGTTTTTCAAGGAAATAAACTTCTTATATTGTCAATAGAATTGAAATTACGTAAATTTGTCAACTGGAATGTTTTAAATATGACTGAAATCTACCCACAAACAGTCTATTAAAAATGCGGATTTACTACTTAAGTTCCTAAAATTACATTCGTATTTTCACAGTGTGCACTCAGTAGTTAAGATTGATTGGCTGTCCTTAAAAGCACCTAATTACCTGTTCTTGTTTCCTAATCCATCTATGTTGTCAAATACAAAGCTGATATTATGTGAATGACATTAATAGATTGCCAGGCCAGGAACAGTGTACCATTAAGCCAAAGTGTCTTGTTTTCTGCACAATTAACTTGTCAAGCGTCATTGCAACATTTGCTCTTTCTTTTCCTCCACTTCCACTTGACTTGCTGATTAATTTAAGAAATTCTCACTGGACCACTGCAGCTAGGCTGCAGGCTTGCTATAGCTCTAACCTGTTTTTGCCAATACTTGTACCTCAAATGAATAGTCTTGAATAAAGTGAAATGGGTATATTGATTGTTTGACAAATTATATTTATTCTAGCTATTGCTTACAATGTATATCTTGAATAGCATTATATAATTCTTATCAGCCATTCATATTTTAAGTCTTTGCAAATACTTAAAGGTAGTAAGTCCGCCAATTCTATGTAAAATTTAACTTGTTGTTATAGATCATCAATTGATAGATTTAAAGTATAGTATACATTTCCAATCAACAGAATTGTGTATTTTTTACAATTAACTGAGTTTAATTGATTCTAAAGCCTTAAAATACTTAAGGAGAGCCCTGCATTGCTTGAAATGTAAACAAAGCAGGGCTTTTTCACGGCATGAAAAACTATTTGTTTACATTTTTCAAGGAAGTAAACTTCTTATACTGTCAACAGAACAGCAATTGGGTAGATTTGTTTACCTGAAAGTGTTAAATATGACTGAAATCTATCCATAAACAGTCTCTTAAAAATGCGGACTTACTACCTTTAAACTGCTGCTGTTAGTGCAGTAACATAGCCCCAAAATACCATGAGATTGTTCACTTTTGTGGTAAAAGCACCAAATTTTTCATATAGGTACTTTTGAATATGCTCTTTCGGGAACAATGGAGTACCAAAAGATATCTGGCCTGAAACGGCCATCTTGTATTTAAAAAATGGCCTCTACAATTTTGCTATTTTCTCTTTATTTTAACCATTTCTGAAGACGGAGAGACTATACTTGGCCAAAACATGTATTGTAAGGTATATTTCAATATTATAATCACTTTTTGTAAATAACTGTGCCATATGGCAGCCACGTTGGATTTAAAGATGGCCGCCACCATTTTTGCTATTTTCCCTTAATCTCGACCATTTCTGAAGATAGAAAGATGATTTTTGTTCAGAATGTGTATTTTAAGATATATGTCTCTGATCCGATTGGACTGTTAGTCTGAAGAAAACAAATATAATTTTTCAAACAAGAAGACCACCAAAGGTAGAGTTGAAGAATGGAAACATCTGCTCAGGAAATATACGAACTGTTGAACAAGACTTTAATCAAATTTTTCTGATTCAGAGCAGCGGCTGAGTGATTTGATTTTTTTACACAAATAATCAACAAGTAAGTGAAAAGTTCTCTTGAGGCTCAGTTTAGTGAACCCGAAATATCTGATTTTTTTTTTCTGAACATCTCTCGCTGGATGGTTCTTTGAAGCATTCTCTTATTTTTCTTTCCACATCCATTGATTAAAAAATTAGCTGTAGAGACTTTCACTCTGCTTAGTAAGCAGGCTGTATAAAACTGTCATACAACAACAGCACAAGCAACATCAGTATTGAAGAAGCCTGCTTGTTAAGCAGAGCGAAAGTCTCTACAGGTATTTTTTAATCATTGGAAGTTGAAAGACAAATAATGCAGTAATATCTGAAATATCGGTAAAAATAACCTCTATTTTCTAAAGTGAGTGGGTTCGAATAAACCTTTGATTGCCAATAACGTCAAAGTATTGAGTCATGGGCTGATTAGATTTGCTCCCCTTTTCTTTTTTTATTGATCGTGCAGCTTGTCTTGTTATTTCGTCTACAGGCAATTAGAGCTTTCTTTCTCTCAACGTCAGAGAAGATGTCATTATTAGACCCTTAATATCTTTGGGCATTCCTTGTTTAGGTTTCCATGCAGCAAATCAGACCCATCCAAATTTCTCAGAAAATTCGATAATGCTTGTGTGTGGTGATAGAAGGCTGTCAGTTGCCTTGTTATTGTCATGAGGGGCATTTGCAAGCACACGCATGTCAACATGGTGGCTTCCTCTCAGGGTCCTTCATCAGGAGAAACAAAATTATTGTCTTTCCATTCTGCATTAGGGAAACTAGCTCAAGTCCGAGAATCGTGAGTGGAAAATGAGGTAACGGAGTATAATGATTTTGCAAAAACGCCTGCAGTAAGAGCATATGCAAAAAGAAAATTAATACGACATTGATGTTAGGATATTTTAAGAAGTATTTGATCCCATACCAATCAATTTGTTGGTTCTAATATCGATTCCGTACTCATAACGTGGTATCAGAGTGGGCAGTACTGGAGTGGAATGATTTTTTGCTCTTCTCTAATTACTGGTTTCTATATGAAAGTGTTCTTGGACAATTTATATTAATTTCAGGATACAGTTTGCCTTAACATCAATGATATGGCCTGAATAACATCTTAGAGCATCTTTTAGAACTCTGCCGGATGATCCACAAGTCAGGAGACAATTTTTTTCATCAGAGGGAGTATTGAATGGCTGTACAATTTTAGATTTTAGAACCTTTTTCTTGTGGACTATAGCAACACACAAAAAAGTGGCTGCTTAGAAATTGGACAAGCCCTGCTTGGCAGCCCTGATTAGGTCAGTTAACCTGATGCTTCTTGGCTATTCTGCTTCAGGAGTCTGGCTATTACATTGGCCCAGAAACACCTGATTTTTGTCTGTGCTGATTGTACCAGAAAACCCTAGACTAATAAAGAACACTTCAGTTGAAACATTTTATTCATTTTTGGCAATACTCAAGCTTATAGGGCACCACAAATCCTTCTAAACCTTGAAAATTGAGAAAATTGAGAAGTTGCCGCTATTGGCAACTTCATGCACCTGATATGAACCTAAATAATATTATAGGGACATCTTTGACCATTCTGGACACAAGATGGAGGTCCAGCCAACTACTCTGGACCAGGTGCAACTGACTTTCACTGAAGAATGGCCATATCGGTCAAAAAGAAGCAAAAAACAGGTTTGCGGACTCTATGTCAAGTTAAGTGAAGGCTGAGGTGACAAATGTGAAATTCAACATGATATTGGTATGTTTATTGGTTGTACACATCAAGATTAAGTTGACATTTTTTGCGTATGTTGAAATTTTATGTCTGTGTTGTTGAGCCACTATGCGATTTTTGATGATTTTTTACTAAAAATGATCAATTTTTCCGGGTCAATAAAAGGAAGTTTTCAAATAATTCTCAGCAACTAAAAATGGTTTATGACATCATTTACACATAAATCTAATGTCTGAGGAAAAAATCTTTGCAATTCCACACATTCAATCATCAATTTTAGAACTTTGAAATCCTGACACCTTGAAAATCCAAATTATTCCAGCATTTTGATCAAGAGTGTACCTTCATTACATACTCTAGATATCATATAAAGACTTAATTAAGAGATAATGTGTATTGTGTACATATCAGTTTATTGGCTTATTGGTGTGTTCAATTTTAATAGGGATATGAAACAACTGAAAACATAAAACAGCATAACTTGTCCATAAGCCCAGAATGCATGTCAAAATTTGCATACTGCAAAAAACAAAACACACACATTCTAAAATGCAGTCACAATATCACATTTTCTCTATACCACATGTATTCCTACTAATACGTTGCAGCTAAGAATAAAATGGTGTTCCATAATTGGGTAAAAGCTTTATCTGGTCCTAAATCAATTGCCCAGTGTGGTCTAATGCCCTTAAAGCATTCATAACATTAGGCACTGTGAGCAGAAGATTTGCCCAAAAAAGTATTCATCTCTATTCGCCAAAGGTTGTTGGAATTCTATTTATGATGCTAGATAGTGTGGATACCTTACTATCCTTCCAGAAAGTACATTGAATATAAAAAAATCTAGCAAAATTGGTCTAAGACTGCTCACTGCACGCTCATGCAACGTGATTGGCTGTGGTGTGCAGTGCAATGAAGAATCGTTGTGTTCAAAATAACTTGTTCGGACTACAAACAGTGTATTCAATCACTTCGACAACTGTGAAATACAACAAATATTGATGCGGTGTGTGCAGCTTTTGCAGGCTTCAATAAATAGCTCAGTTGGCAGAGCATCAGGCCGTATGGGGAGGTCTCTGCCTGCGTGGATTTGAGCCCAGGCAGAGTCAGCCTCTCTATGAGCCTCTATGTACAATAAATAGCCCCTGACTAGGTCTGTCCCATGAGACCTGTGCAAAAATGGAGGGAGTTGTACTCAGTGTTCTATACCGGGGCAACTGTAAGACCCTGCACAGCGCTTAACCAGCCCTGAACTAATAGGGTACATAGAAGACTCACAGTCTTATCATCACTCATCCATCATACGGCGCTCACCATGCTTGTAGAGGGCAATGACCCTCTAGAGCATAAAGAAGATCTGAACATAGAGGACCTAAAAGAGGACCTGTGTTCAGTAAAATACTTGCTACTTGAATAGTGTGATGCGCTCTGAGTCTAGGCCATCATTGGCTGAATACATCAGTGACCTCACACAAAACACCTGATTTGCATGATTATCAATGCTGGCCTATGGGAGCTGCCATCTGATGTCACACTCTCACATAAAAAAAAAAACAATCACTTTCTATATATTTTCTGGAAGGATAGTAAACTTCTAAATTATCTAAAAAGGAAATGGTACATTGGTACAACGATGATACCAAATGCCTGTTTGTGTGGCCTCCTTGCTGCGATAATTATATAATAAATACACTTCTTTTGCTTTCTCTGAAGCCACCTAAATAACTATTATAAATTTTCACCGAGGAACATCAATCCGATTATGCTTCAAATAACCCTAAATTCTTAAAAAGGATAATGATATGGGTAAATTTTGTTTCTTCTATTTGGTTTGATATAATAAAGAAAAGGTCAACGATTTGACTTGTCTTTATTTCTTTTAATGAATAGCCAGAAGACATTATTAATCTTGACCAGTCTCTCTGTCTATTTCCCTGTTGTTTTTTTAATTATTTCAGCATGCTTTGATCGGATCGAGCAGTGTATCTGAAAAACTAAAATTCCTTGAGAAATCAATTATTCTGAGGGAGAGATTTTATTTCGTCTGGGTGTCCTGTTTCTACAATAAGCTTGCAGTTCTACACTCACATCTAAATTGACTGGATATGCTTTTGTCTCTAGGGCTCCAGCTTTCATGATAAAAAGCCCCTTCTGAAAAATCAAAATTCGATGTCTGCATTATTGTCAATCGAAAGTTTGCATTTCATGATTCTGCACTTGCTCTTCTTCAACCATACTCTTTAAACAGCTAGAATAACATGGCTTGTCAGCCCTAGCATGACATATTGTACAGTTATCACATGGTACCAAGTGCAATATCAGTTTTTATGGTTTCGAGGTGCAATAAAACTGATTGTAATATTTTTTTTTTTGCTAAATCGAAGAAAATGGATGGAATTTTGACTTCTATAAAGTTTGTGTTTCTTTTGGCCACATAATTAAAATGTATCTATCTTGTCATAAATGAATAACTGTTTCACCTACAAAACTTTTTTCACTCTTGTGGAATCCACAAATGATATACTTGATATTGAGTTTCTTTTTAAAAGTTTTTTTTTCTCTCAACTTCGTAGCAAACTTTAGGCCTGCAACACAACAAAGTCAAAGGACAATGGTGAAAAATGCTGCTTTTCTGGCCATTTAACACTGTAAGTTATCCGATATAAGTTAGACAGGCATTACAATAATTGATAATCACTAGGCCCTTTAGAGAGAGCATCATTTGTTACCAAAACCACCATCCAATCTTCCTCCAGTGCAGAGCAGTGATTTTTAAAATAAAACTGCATGTGGTGCTTCCCTTCAGGTTTGTCCAGTTCTTTTCATGTAAAATTTGTTACACATATTATATCAGCCGTGCAATATTGTAGAATGTGGCAAAGCTCTGGACAAATGAGCAGTCAGTATTCGAGTTTGCCAATGATATTCCCATATACATATCACACTGCTGAATTGCCATTTCCATGTTGACTAATGCATTGCTTGTCACTGCTCATCATATCTGTCAGAGATCAGAGGTGCAATCCTACGTAATATAATTATCTACCATGACTGCATGAGGTCACAGAAGGGACAACAACAACTGTACGATGCGTCAGTAGTCTGAGTTACCAAACTGTCTTTACTGACTTGATTATGCTCTAGACTTATGATAGATACAGTTACAGTGTATTTATATATACATCGATTATTTTGAAACAATCTAAAATTTCTTCTTTATGCAAGTTTTGTTTACATTTATACCCCATAATGTAAGCAATACAACACTATAAAGCTGGACATATCCATGTGGTATTGCGTTGGATACTAAACGGTTTTTTGCATATTCAATGGTTGGATGATATCATTGCATTGTTTACTATAGTGATATCATGTCCATTGTGACATTACAACATTGTGACATCATCAGTTGAGCTGCTGTTTGTGCTCTGATTGGCTGATGCAACTGGTGATAGATCGCCTGAGCTAAGTTCAGCTTTCTTTGGAGTTACATAATGGGGTATAAATAAGACCACAAATGATTGTATGATGGAATTTTGAGATATACTCTCACTCCTGAAGAAATCCTGGGTCCCGTGGAACCACTCTTGCTAATGCACTTGTAGGCAGTGTTTCCAAAGAGTCTCACTCATGACTCTCTAGAATAGTCATGGTCTAGTATATGAGACTCGGGAATTTCTCAAGAAATCTAAGACAATGTCCATCCATAGGCGCAATGATATAACAATAGAAATTTAATCATCCAGTGGATCATGTTTTATCTTTTGTAGTTTCAATGCTAATATCGCTCTTGAGAATTCTCAGTCTCGTTTGAAACACTACTTGTGGGTACAGAGGACTCAGGATCACTTCGACTTGTGGAATACATCTCAACATACCACCTTACCCATTGTGTCTTATTATAATATTGTATTTTCGTACTTAAATGATCAAAGATGAGCAGGGAACAGAACACTGAAATGTACATAAATATTATAAGATCTATAGGGGAACGAGGGGCAAAATGGACCGGCGGGGCAAAACGGTTTTTTGCGTTTTTTCGGAACGTTTTGGCCTGCCTTCTAATTTTTCGGTTGGAAAATAAAATAGGACACATTACCAACTTTTCCTGAAAGTTTCGTGAATGAGAATGTTACAGGAGTACAGCTATGTTAATTTGAAGGTTTTGATCGATTTTCTTAAAAAAATCATAATTTTTGGAAATGCTGTAGTACCTCCAATGACGTTCCCAGCAGAATAATTTATAGTCAGTGTTATGAGAGGACTACTAAGCTTGCTTATTAAGCAAAAAAATGTAGTCTGGTGCTTAGCCATGTGTAAGTAGGTCATTATTAATATACCCTGCATGGTTGGGGCAAAGTGGTGTCCTCCTATTTGGGCAAAATGGGAAGCACAAAAAAGCAATCCCAGCCTAGAAGAGGTTGATGCTTGCTATTGGGTCAATTCAACCATGACATTTGAGACAATTGATACATTTTCTGGCTATATAACAGGCAAAAATTTGAAAAATCACTAGAGATTTGTGGAGCTAGTCCATGTCATCAATAATTCCTTGAGGATTTAGGCTTAGTGGTAAAACCCTGTATTTTTGAAACTGAAATAAATGTAACTACCTTTCAAAAAGCATAGTCAAATCCAATACCAGTTTAAATTGTTAAATCATGAAGAAAACTTGGAAATCTAAGTTAAGTGAATATTCATAAAAATGTCGCATTTTCATAAAATTTCACATAATTTTGTTTCTTTTGTAACCTAATGTTTAATGTTAAATACCTTGTCAAATAATTACATAGAATGCATAATTTCTAGCATCACTGCTCAGCTATGTATTGAGATGTTGATTTCATTGTTTATTGCTATGTTTACTCTCAGTATTCTGCAATATTCTTACATTGCGATCAGGTAAATTAATGCATTTCTGTTTGTTAACATGCCTTTTGGTTAGACTGTTATAAAAACAGCTGATTTATTGCAAAACTTTTGTGTCTTTATTTCTTCCCATTTTGCCCCACATGAAATTCCATTTTGCCCCAAGCATGGGGCAAAACGGGATAAAGTTGTATTTTTGAAAAGAGGGAAAAATTTGAATTGGAACCGTTATAAAAAGCACTTTTCTGTGTTTGAGCAAGTGGTATTGGTACTTCTTCATGGATCAGACCTTATTTGGCATTTGCATGATACACCACCTTCGTGCAGCGAGCCTTCGAAGTTAGGCGGCCCGTTTTGCCCCTCGTTCCCCTATTAGCCACAAGTTTCTTTCATGGCAGAGGAGAAAGGGTTTAACAATGATTTGAATACCTCAGAGCAAAATTTTATGATTTCGACTTTTGACTAAGGAGTCAGGGTGGTATCCTTTTAATCAATATTCTTGTTATCACAATTACATTTAATGTTTACTGTTTCAGGTGAAAACTACATAATTTTTCAACAGTACACTTTCAAAAAAGCTCTTTTTCAAACCTCAAGAATCTCCCGATTTTGTAGTCTGAAAGTGGCAGAAGCGATGAATAGAGGGTGAGCAGTTGTTATCGATGTTTGCTCAGGCAGAGCTAGAACAAGTATTGACCATCAGTTTAGTGGTAGCAAATGGATGCAGAACTGTTGATTGCAAGCAAAGATGTACATGGAGAGTAACCAGACTTTTCTGCTCCTAGTCTTGCGGTACTTGGGTTCAGCTGACGCATATTGCACAGGACGAGATGTTGATAACCAACGTATGACAGGAGCAGGACGAACAAGGATTGATGTTGGCTTTATGTCTCTCATTTATGCACTCTGTTACGCTGTAAAATTAGTGTTTTAAGTCAACATAAATGATTAAGAGAGATGTTGCACAATTCCTTTGAGCAGACATAGTTTGTTGCTTTAAGTTATGAAACGGACAGATATCATAACTTTTAAAACACCAAACTATGTTAGCTCAAAGAATTGGGCAATCATCTCACTCTGTCTTTTAATTCGACTCAAAATTTAAAATCTTACAGTGTAAGCTCATGTGGCCTGGAGGTGAAAGATGCCGTCCAATATACATTTTGTCCAACTAGTATCTATAGCGCTTGTGACTTTTTGAGGGCAGTGCTGATATGCTTTCAAATTTGGCTTTAAAAAAGGAAGCTACACGCCTTCATCCAATTTTTCGCATCAGATATTTAGAAAACAAATTAAGGGAAAACATATGGGGGTCACAGTTCATGGCAATGCAATGTTTAGCTTGAAATTTAAAAAGTCACAGAAACAAAAAGATCATAATTCTAACTATCATAATATTAATAAGGTGCCAAATCATCAGCCTAAAGCAAAATTGGCCTAAGTCAGACTTAGGCCATTTTTCCTTTTTGGTACCATAGGAAGGCCCTTATGATAATACATGTGCTAAAAAAATTTGGACTCCTAAATTAATAATAAACCCCTCAAAACCCCAATTCAATTTTTGCACAAATGGCATAAATCCTGCTGACTTAGGCCATTTGGACCTAGGCCAATTTCGTTATCAGTTTCCTCGCATTTCATTCATAAATTTTATGGAGAATTGCTTAATAACACAACTACAACACAAAAGAATTTTGGCCTAAGTCATTTTTGTTTCAAAAAAAAATTTGGCCTAAGTCAGTTTTTCGCTGTTTGCCGAAAATTGCCAAAAATGACTTAGGCCAATTTTGCTTTAGGCTGACGAAATGAAGGGTAAGGAAAAATAGCACCATAAGATTCTTTGGCATTTTCAAAAGCATAAGACTTGAAATAGTGCTAAAATCACTGCGTTTTAATATATTGCATGGAATTTATGTGCGATTTGAGCAAAACATTCACTTTTTAGCTTTTCATAAAAGCTTGCAAGTATGTTATTATCAGTTGGCGATATTTTAAGAATGACCATTCGAAATATATCAGTTGTCAGAGTAGACATAATCAACAAGAATGCTATTTGATTTTTTCTTTAGCAGAATAGCTGCTGCGCAATGGTCTCTTTTGAGTGATAGAATAAGATAATCTGTGAAATTTTTAAAATTTTATGTTCTTATCATGTATATTTCAATTGAAGTAAACAATTTAAAATGTATCTGAACTTTTTCACTTTTTTCCGAGTGATTAGATGTTGTTTGAAAATAATTGTGAAATAATTATCTGGTCTTCAAAATTGAAATTTAGTTTTATTCACAACAAGTAAAAACCTTGCCACAAAATAATGATAGTAGAACAAAAAAGCATGTACAGGAATATCACAAAGTTACTACTTACTGTCGATTTAAGTTGTAGGCCTATAGTGTAATCTATCAAAATGACTCGAAGCAATATGTAAAACAAGAGTAAATGATCTTATCATATTCTTATGTAGATTACATTGACAATCATTAGAGTAGGGCAGGGCAAAAGCCCGGGTTAGGTGAGAGGCCCCCCAGGGTTATATCTAAACTTACATTTTGGGTGCGTTTTCTTATTGATAGGATAGAAGCTCGAGACTCGAGACTTTTTAGGTGATGTCACACATTTTCAGGGCAAACAGGAACAAACCATAGTAGAAATTAAAGACACAACAAAATGTGCTTGGTTTTTGTAACTTTGGAAATTTTTAAAAGTATGACGGATATATCTGCATTGCTTCACTTTATGACCATCAAATAAATATGATTTGGATCATGTTTTCTGCATTTTAGTTTAACACTGGGAACTCGAAGCTGCTTCAGGAACCACTTAATAATGTGTACTTTACGTTAAATCTTGATAGAATAGCTGATTGAAATAGAAAAAAATTGAAACAGGGCAAAAAATATTTAAAAAATAAAAGTATGAACAGAAAAATTCTGAAATTCAGAAAAAGTAAATAGAATGCCTTAAAAGGGATAGAAGAACCCCAAGAAATAACTTTCAAGCTGCATGCTAATAAATTGGTTGATTGAGAGACTGATTGATAGATTTATTGTTTGATTAGGTAAGCAAGAATTTGCCTGTGAAGCCAGTCCAACAAAACTAGAACAAGCAGTGAACAACCTTTTACTCGATTATCATCTCTATCCAAGTTGATGAATAATAAATATACTAAATATGGTATGCATGAGACTAATGAAAAGTTTTTCGTTTTTGTAGCAAAACTATAATTCTCATATAGGAAAAAGCATTGCAAAATTAACGGCTGTGAGTTAATGACTGAGGAGAATTCTAGCTTAATATATAAATATCTGAAGAAAGAAAATTGTTCTACATGATCCATTAACTTTGTAGTTTCATAATGAATCTTTAGTGGATTTCATTTTCAATAATAATATTAATTTCACAACATTTTCAGTACTTCGATTTAGTTTAGCTTCTTCATAACCAGGAATGTACTTGGACTTGTACTTGTACTTGAGCTAAAGTACTTGTACTTAGACTCAAGTACTCTATTAAAAAGATGTACTTGTACTTGTCCTTGTACTTGTACTTGTACTTGTACTTGCCAAATGCAAATGTACTTGTACTTGGACTCAAGTACAATTGATTGTACTTGACCCCAAGCCTGATGCGATCTCAAAAAAAAATTGCCATATGATGATAATGGGGGGGGGGGCTTCATGCCAGATGGGTGGGGTAAGAAGGCCATTTCTATTTTTTTTTTTTACAAAAACGGCCGTCACTCCTTTATTAAAATTGGTATAAACAATTTTACAACTTCTCCACCAAGCAATTTTGCAACTATCAGTTTTCAAAATTCGCAAATAACTCCTTGTGGATGTGGATTCACAAAGTCCTTTTCAACATCTTGCAGCCTATGTAGCTTACCCAACAGTACCACCTGTTCTCCTGGCCCACCTTGTCCAGCATCAGTAGACCAAGGAATTATTCCAGTAATTGGCTGAAGATTAGTTTCCCATACAAAGTGTCCTGAAAAAAAAATCATTAGGATTACAAGTATAAACAATGAACCCGGTGTTAGAACAGTTGCAATAAATGTAAATGTAAATGTAAATGTAAATGTAAATGTAGACTTTTTTATAGTCCATTACACCGACGAAGTCAGTCTCAACAGACTTTACAATTACACCCTTGGCAGGCCTGTTCAAGCATGAGCCTTTCTCAACTCCCCAGGGAGTATACAGCCAGGCAGCCGTTTCCAGCACACACAATGCTAAGTCACTCTACAATCGCCATCACTGCCTATAGCCAAGTACCCATTTGCACCTGGGTGAAGTGAAGCAAAGAGTTATGGAGGATCTGCTCTGTTCCCCCGTGCCATGGGTGGGAGTCGAACCTGCAACGTCTGATGCTTCATTCTCACGGCAGCTCCCGGAGATCTTTTTGAAACGGGGGCGAAGTATTTTCAGGAGAGACGAAAAAATATTTCCTCTTTTTACGTATCGCGCAGGGGCATTTTAGCTTCCCGCCGGACATCTTTTGGTTGCACGCCGTCGAGAATCCTGCTTCTTACCGTCACTTCAAATCGCGAGGTCGCAGAAAAAAAGTTTCAACCAGTACAAATTTTATTAAAATCGACGGGGGAGCAGACCAGATAAATTGTTCGACGCCGCGATCAGAAAAGTAAGACTGGGTCGAAGTTTTCGCGCCACTGAGGGGCAAAAAGTTTCCCGCCGTTTAGGAAAACAAGCGGGATTCTCTGCGTGGCGCCAAAAAGGTCGACCCCGGGGTTCTTCTGCACTCCGCCGTCAAGGAAAATGCTCCGGGACGTGTGCAAAACCTTCGCGCCGTCGTCTGGACCCCCTCCCGGAGCAGACAGAGTGGCGCCAGAGGGGCTATTTTTAGCAAAATCCTTTGTCCGCGGGGTACTGAAACCATCACGGCGTCGACCTTTTGTGCCACGGCGGGAAAGGGGGGTCTGCCATGGAGACGCACTGGCGCGCGCCTCGCATATAAATAGAAGAGCAGCCACTAGAGCACCATAACCACTCTGAACTTCAAGACGAACGCATCTATACTCCATGACACTCTGCTTCACAGCCTACTGAATTGCTGCTTCATTGCTGAATCCCTGCTTCATTGCTGATTGATCCTGCTTCATTGCTGATTCATCCTGCTTCATTTCTGATTGATCCTGCTTCAAGATGGGACCCAGAGGAAGAGGGAAGAAGACCTTGAGGGCACCAAGCAAGGGCAACAATCCAGCCAACACTCCACTGACCACTCCATCTTCAACTCCAGTTGGTTCACCAGCTCCTTTCATAGACTACGCAGCTGTTACATTGTCTCCAAGCATGTTCAGCTTGCAAGACAGCATCGTGGCAGTGACCACTGCTACATCAACAGTGACCAGTGAGACCATCTTCGAGGGCCCGCCACCACCCAAAGTGCTGCAACAACCTGATGAGGAGGATGAAGATGATGATGAAGAAGCTGAAGATCAAGTCCTGGCCAAGCTTGCTGCTGCTGTCAAGTCTCCAACCAAGCGTGGCAGGCCTGCCACTGCTGCTGCAGCCAAGAAGAAGCGTCCCAAGTCTGCTGATGCTGATGCTGCTGCTTCTGTCAAGTCTCCCACCAAGCGCACCCAGTCGGCTGATGCTGCTGTCTTCAAGACTCCCACCAAGACTGCTCCAAGGGGAAGGCCTCGCACTCCTGGCAAGTCTCCTTCAGTCAAGCGTCACGCCACCTCCAAGTCTCCAGCCAAGTCTCCAGTCAAGCCTCCAGCCAAGTCTCCAGTCAAGCCTCCAGTCAAGCCTCCAGTCAAGCCTGTCACTCCAGCCCAGACCCGAGCCAAGACTGCAGTCCAGCCTCCACCTCCACCTCCAGATGATACTCCTGCTGATGATGAAGATGATGACTGTGTTCTGACAGCTGCAATGATCCACCAGCAGACCCTGGACTCCGACTACGATGCCACCACAGAGGAAGATACTCCCAAGAAGAAGGGTGCCAAGTCCAAGGGGAAGAACCAGCCAAAGGAAGATTCTGACAACACTGGATCTGAGGTTGAGCTGGTCCAGGACGCCGATGGCCAGTTTGTCCACAAGGAGAAGAAGAAGGGCTACAGAAAGGCAAACTCCAGGGACCTACTGGGCATCACAGAAGAGCAGGAGGATGAGCTGATCGACTGGTACCGGGAAAACAAGCAGCTGTACTCCAAGGGCTCCACCACCTTCAAGAGTGCACAGAAGGACAGACTTGATGCAGAGAAAGCAGCAGAACTTACATTGCTAGTGGGGAAGGAAATCACAGCAGCTAAAGTCACCAAATGGAGGGGCAACCTCAGGACTACCTTCTCAAAGTGCATCAGACCTCAACCTTCTGGAGCTGGCAGAAAGAAGATGTCCGACCGAGACAAGTACATCCTGGCGAAGTGTGAATTCTTGAGGTCCTCCATCATTCCGAAGGGTGCCATGGAAGTCTCCAGCTTCACTGGACCAGGAGGAAGTAACCGCCTGTCGTCCGATTCTGATGCCCCCATGGACTACAATCCTATGCCCGACCTTGATGACAGCCTCCCAGCCAGCCAGCAGCAGTCCTCCCAGGAGATGTCCCAGCAGTCCCTCCAGCCATCCCAGCAGCAGTCCCAGGTCTTCCCAGGACGAAAGCCATCCAAGAAGAGGAAGGACACAGACTAGGAGATGGCCTCTGCCCTGACTTCAATTGCTGGTCACTACACTTCAGACAGGCCCAGGAAAGCAGCACCACCTCAGCCGGCAGGACCATTCTGTGACATGTGCCCACAAACTGCTCACAGGCTGGATCCAGAAGTACACCAGTTGCAGAACATGTGCAGGAGTATCTTCACATCTGGGAAGAACATGAACCGTGCCCTGAGACTTCGCCTCCTGCACTCCTTGAGCCAGACGGACAACTACTTCGTACAGGCGGCCGTCCAAGATAAAATCCTGATGATGCAGCAAGAGAATGTGGAGATGATCCTAGGGCAGCAGCAGCACCAATACATCCCTCCTCCTGGTCCAGCTCCATCCTTTGTCAACGAGGACTTGCAGCAGCCTCCAACAACTCAGCATCAGCCCCAGCAGCCCCAGCAGCCAAGTCTTCAGATGCAGTCCCAGCCTCCACGCCAGCAGTTGCAGTCCCAGCCAAGCAGCAGCAGCCAGTTCCAGTCCCTGCAGCCAATTCGAAGCCAGACTCCAGCCCTGCAGCAGTCATCTTTAAGCTTCAGCCAGCTGAAGCTTGGCTTCCCCGGACCCTCTTTTGGGCAGCAGCAGCAGCCAGTACAGCAGCAGCCACTACAGCAGCAGCAGCACCAGCCTCTACAGCAGCATCAGCCACAACAGCAGCAGCAGTCTCTACAGCAGCAGCAGCCACCACTACAGCAGCAGTCTCTACAGCAGCAGCAGCCACCACTACAGCAGCAGCAGCCACCACTACAGCAGCAGCAGCAGTCTCTACAGCAGCAGCAGCAGTCTCTACAGCAGCAGCAGCAGTCTCTACAGCAGCAGCAGCAGCCGACAGTTGTCCACCAGCGGCAAACTCCATTGTCGTTCCAGTGGAGCCAAGTCAACATGCCCTCTCCAAGGAAGTGATGCCTGTTCAAGTCGTCTGAAAAAAGAAAAAAAAAAACCCCAGGCCCTTTTAAGGGCCACCAAATCCTCCCAAAAGAGCTGGCCACGTACACATCTTATGTTGACTAAAAAAACTCTTGCGATGACAAACAAGAGCAAAAATGAAAAGAGCCCCAAAAAAAAAAAGTTGACAAATTCCCCCAAAAAAAAATCCGGTCCTGGCCCTTGTAAATTTTAAACACCTTCATAAAAGCAAGGTGCTATTTCCCTTCTTTTTTTTTTGGCCCATTTTCACTTTCTGCTTAACCAGTACAGGTGGCATTTCTGCTTTCTTAATTAAAGTTTTTTCACCACTTTAATTAATATAGATAGATAGATAGATAGATAGATAGATAGATAGATAGATAGATAGATAGATAGATAGATAGATAGATAGATAGATTGATAGATAGATAGATAGATAGTCAGACAGATAGTCAGATAGATAGACAGATGGATAGATAGGCAGATAGATAGATAGATAGATAGATAGATAGATAGGCAGATAGATAGACAGATAGATAGGCAGATAGATAGGCAGATAGATAGCTATATAGAAGAAAATATTTGGACGTCGCATATACACTGCAGCAAAGAAAAACGAGTGATCGTCATTTTGCAGTGATGACACTTGGATAGATAGATAGATAGATAGATAGATAGATAGATAGATAGTCAGACAGATAGTCAGATAGATAGATAGATGGATAGACAGACAGATAGACAGATAGACAGATAGACAGATAGACAGATAGATAGATAGATAGATAGATAGATAGATAGATAGATGGAACACAATGCTCGTTACATATATACACTGCAGAAAACAAAAGCAGTTATCGTCACTTTGCAGGGATTGCACTTGGATAGATAGATAGACAGATAGATAGATAGATAGATAGATAGATAGATAGATAGATAGATAGATAGATAGATAGATAGGCAGATAGAAAGACAGATAGATAGATAGATAGATGGAACACAATGCTCGTTACATATATACACTGCAGAAAACAAAAGCAGTTATCGTCACTTTGCAGGGATTGCACTTGGATAGATAGATAGACAGATAGATAGATAGATAGATAGATAGATAGATAGGCAGATAGAAAGACAGATAGATAGATAGATAGATGGAACACAATGCTCGTTACATATATACACTGCAGAAAACAAAAGCAGTTATCGTCACTTTGCACGGATTGCACTTGGATAGATAGATAGACAGATAGATAGATAGATAGATAGATAGATAGATAGATAGATAGATAGATAGATAGATAGATAGATAGATAGGCAGATAGATAGACAGATAGATAGCCAGATATATAGCTAGATAGATAGGCAGATAGAGAGGAAGTGAAAGTGATTTAAATGGGTTGTACAGATAGATACAAAGCTAAAAATTTACCATTTTATGTACGTCACAAAATATGTAGTTGTTGCAGGGAGGGCTTTTTTTTTTTGGGGGGGGGGGTTTGTCAACATAAAGATGTGTACAAGGCCTGCTCTTTCTGGAGGAAGTGGTAAGCCCTTACAAGGGCTGGGTTAATTTGTGGTTTTTTAAGGGGGGCATTGAATTGCTGTTGCTGTTGCTGCTGCTGCTGCTGCTCTGCTTCATCTTCAAATTCTGTCCATCTGCCAGGGGACACTTCCTGCTGGGCTGTTCACGTAGTCTCGTAGGTAGTCTCGGTACTGTTTGGCTTGTCTTGTGGCATTTCCATATGCTGGAGCGAATCCAAGGTCATGCAAGGGGTCTCCTCTCCACAGTCCTTCAGTGACTTCATGGGTTGCAGGATCTTCTCTGTCCATTACGTCGTTGTCCATGGCTCGATGAATTCCTATTCTGTCTCGCAGAAGATTGTGTAGAGTGCAGGCTGCCAGAGTGATGGCTGCCACTCTGCCGGGTTTCTGGGGCATCGTAGTTAGGAAGCATCTGAACCTGTGGGACAGGATACCGAAGGCATTCTCCACCACTCTCCTGGCTCTTGAAATTCTGTAGTTGTAGACTCTGGAGGGGATGTCAAGGTTTCTTCTTGGAACAGGCTTCAGCAACCAGCTCTTCAGGGGGAAGGCCTCATCTCCAACGATGAAGTATGGAAAAGGATTCCCAACTGTGCCAGGTAGAGGTTCAGCAGGGGGTAGCCCAAGTCGTTCTTCTTCCAGCAGGTCCCTCAGCCTTGTGTCCAGGAAGACTCCTCCATCCGATGAGCTTCCTTGGCATCCAGCCTGCACGTAGAGGAACTTGTAGTCAGAATCCACCAAAGCCATAAGCACAATGGAATGGAAGCCCTTGTAGTTGAAGTAGATTGACCCAGCTTTCCGAGGACATCTGATGCCAACATGCTTCCCATCCAGTGCTCCGATGCAATGGGGCATGTTCCACCTCTTCTCGAAGCCCTTGGCAACTTCCTTCCAGGATGCTGGATCCATTGGCAGGGCCAGCAGATGTTCGTAAGCTCGCATGATGGCAATGCAGACACTGGGGATAAAATTGCAGATGGTGTTGGGAGCCACTCTGAAACCGTAGGCCAAGGACTTGTAGCTCTCTCCTGTCGCCATGTACCGTAGGGTGACTGCCAACTTCAATCCAGGTTCCAGAGCCCTCCTCATGTTGGTGTCTTGTTTTGTAATTGCAGGAGCCACAGCAGCCAGGATTTCAGCAAAAATGTCAGGAGGCATTCTGCAGAAGTTGTAGTAGCCAGAGACATCATTGTTGGCCAATTCAGGCAGCAGCTGGTAGAAATGGCCATGTTGTTCCCTCTGCAGCAGCCAATTCCGAATCCACCATCTCTTCATCTTCCTCCTTCTCCGTATTCTTCTTAGATAAAAAGCACCAGCAACAGCAGCAACAACAGCAACGTCAAGGTCTTCCCCAGCATCTTCATCAGCCATCATGTCTGTCCAGCATCCAGGAGTGTCCCCTTCAAAGGTCAAGCAGCAAGTGAAGCAAGGCGGCCCTCTGCGGCCCTTTTTATTGGCTTTCGCAGCGCCCTCCTCCGCCGCGGTGCCCTTGACAACGGCGTCATGCTTTTCATTCCCGGCGATGTGCCCTCGGGCCTACAGACATCCCCGTGGAGAACAAAACCATTCCCGCAGTCGTAAAAGCAATCCCCGGCGTTGTGAAAATATAGTCCGCCGCGGTGAAATAGGTTCACTGAGGGGCAGTTATAGGTTCCCTGCGGGGTACTTTTTATATCACGGGGCGATATAAAAGTATCCCGCAGGAGGAGGAAATTTCTTTCCCCCCGGCGAACTTTTGATGACGGCGTACAACTTTTCTGCCCCGCAGGGAACAAAAAGATCCCCGCCGTGGCTTTCGCTGCATGGTTATCGATTAGCCTTAATTGATTACATAATTGCCCTTCGCGCCGTCCTAACTGAAAATCTTGCAAGAATTCGTCTGGCTCTGCGCCGCCGTTGATAAAAAGCTTACCGTCATCCCCCGTGAGAATGGGGCATTAAGTTACCAGGCGAACACCTTATGCACTAGGCCACGGCACCTCTAATAAGCATGCGATTGGTTTTCAGGAGTGCTTGAACAGGGCCATCAAGCAAAGTGTGCCCTTTCGATCTTAATGAAAAGACATCATCAGGCATTTAATATCTCACAAAATATGTTTGCAGAAATTACACTGTAAAATTTGAAATTTTGAGTCAGCTCAAATGATTGAGTGAGATGGTTGCACAATTTGTTTGGGCTAACATGGATTGATGTTTTGAGTTATGATAATCTTTTCGTTGTTATAACTTACAACAACAAGCTATGATAGCTTAAAGGAATTGTGCAACCATCTCACTCAATTATTTAAGCTGACTCAAAATTCAAATTTTACAGTTTAGAAAGCATATATTTAAAATTATCATTAACTCTCTATCTAAATTTTGTCGCGTGAATGTGAATTGCTGGCAGCCCATGTTGCCCATGTTTTCTTCTGGCACCCCTTTTCATTTGAACTAAAAGTGGGAGTTGGCTCTTTTTTCTCACAAAAATAACACAAGAAGCTTTAAATGTCGATACTGCTAGAGTAGGTATAACTTACCATCTTGTCTTCGGTCATTCGCGTTGAGCCAGTACCTCATGTCAGCTCCAGTTAGATGAGGCTTCAGGATTTCATATTCCAGTTTAGATTCGAAAGCCACAATGTGAGCACCAGATATTCAAAATAGAGCTTGCGCTTGGGCATAGATCAGGCCGGTGTAATTGTCGTGTTTTACATAAGTTCCAAGGGCTGTTGTCAGCGCATCATCTCCAGGCCCTGAAAGAGACAATTGTTATATTTCAGACTTTCAAAGCAATGTTCATAATTCACAAACTTGGGCAAAAAACATAACTTTAAGCATTATGCACATTATTAATATTTGAATAATGAGTTATTTAATTGAAAATTTCTTCCCAATTCTAACCTTATGAAACCTACCTAGGCGAGCGAACCAGTCCATCTTCATCAAATGTTTGAGATGCACTTTGGAATGGGATGAGTTTATGTAACAAAGGTAACATGCTGTTTCATTGTAGCCAACAATGAAGACCTCCCTTGGGTAGTTCTCAGAGATGCATGACTGCACTGGCCGCTCTGGGTGAATATCAGCTGCTTTGCATTGCACTTTCGGCAGAGTATTGAAATCGTCTTGACTGATGCCTTCAAATTTTGTTACATTAATATCAGAAGATGCCAATGTCTTGTTGCACAAAATCACAAGACTGAGTAGAAGGAAAAATTTCAATTTGTCCATAGTGTCTCGTTCATGATGCTGTGTTTGTGATGTTGAAATGTACTTAGTAACCTTACAATTTCACAAATTTGTGAGGAGCCACAGTGATATTTTTGTATCTCTTTAAATTTCTGTAGCCTGACAGTCTGTGGAGTGACATTTATCTGAGACGAAAGCAGTTAATAAATGATTGATGTGATGTGCTCTGGACACATAAATTATTATTTCATACATGGACCATAGTAATTGAGTGAGAACAGCTATAACTGCCCCTGTGGTGGTAACTGCCTTGACAGTTGATGGATGGATGGATGATTTGGGCTTTACGACGTTTACATCCTATATTTAAGCACTTGGTAGGCTATTTAGGACAGGAGGAGGACTCCGCAATGAGGCAAAGAATGATTGAAACAGCCATCCAACATAGGCCCAGGTGACCCAGCAAGAGCTGGATTTGAACCCTGGACCCAGCGATGGCAGCCCAGCATGCTACCACTAGGCCAACCCTGCCCCTCGAACCTTGACATTTGAAAATGACACATTTAAGAGGTTCCAAATTACCCAAATACCTAAAGCGTTGTTTTGCTGTTTAGCTGATCAATGGCTGTTACTCAATAATTATTAATACATTGCAACACCAGTCTTGAAATCACAAAGCCATTTCTGTGCATCGTTTTGACACAGTCCTCGTGAATGCCTTCTTTTTTCAAATTTAGTTGATCATAATTTGGTTTGCTTTGCCAGTCTTTTTTCCCGCGTTCACATTTTGACTTAATCTATTTCATTAATAAATCGAAAGTATTTCTGAAGTTTGAGTAGAAAACTGATATTTACGATCTAGATTATAATCAATAATGCATAGGGACAAAGAGTTATTTCAGCCGTGAGACTTTTATGTGACATGAAAACATATCCTAGTACATCTCAAAATGGATGGCTTATTATGCGTTATTTTTTTCAAGTCATTTGACTGTCATATTCTTTTGGCAAATTGGAGTCTTAAAACTGAATGGCTCTCTCTGGTATCTCATGGGTGGCATCTCAAAAGTCAGCAGCAGCTAATAGGTTTATTCCACGCATTTTTTTTTTGGCCGCTTCATAGTGGAGAAATTTGTTGCTGAACAAGAAGAATGTATCTGTAGATTTTCCTTCCCTTTGGTAACAACTTTCTATATGCAAGAAAGTCTAGTTAATGCACTAGTAGCCTACAGTGCAGCCCTACTTAATAAATAGTAAGAACTATACCCCAGCAGGAAGGAAGAATGAGCCACTACTTTACCGCTTCACACAATCGGGCTACCCCAGAATCGCTTCCTACCTACTTCGAACTACTTTTTAAATTACTTTCCCACAAAAATTTTACTTCCATAATCTGCATTGCGTTGATTCCTTTGATGTTTTGTCCCTTGCTATTTGCAATAACATTGCCAGTTTTCTAAATAGAGTTCTAGAGTTGGGACAAAGTTGTGGTTGGAGTGAAAGGTTGTTGTAAGGTGATTTGAGGTGGGGAATAAAGGCAAATGGCTGTCTACAAGTTTACCGCTGTTACATTGCCACTTCTTCTTCCAGCCTTGGCCGATCAGAACATATGCGGTCATGTGTTGCCACCTAGTGACTAGTGTGCTATTCCTCGAGCTCCTGTGAGCGGTCGACACCATTTCAGTCTGAGGAACTCAAACAATTTTGTCTGGAAGAAACCGGGGCTGTTTCTGAGTGTGTTGATGGCCTTTTCTACTTCCTTAGAGAATGTGATTGCCGAGTCTGATTCCGGTATACATCAATGTTGAATAGAAATTGTGTGAATGTGCAAGGAAATTGGAACTAATTCTTGGGACAGCAATGCTGTTGCATATAAAATCAACTTTTGAGCCAGGTGGCAGCAGCATGCAGTTCTCATTTTCAACAGACTGGGAAAATGGTCATACACGTAGAACAACAACTTACATGTAGGTGGTGGTTGTTCAAGCTTAATAAGCTTTCATTTATCAACAACTCTCACCTAAGATATATGTGCATCAACTGCTGATTGGATCTATAATTTTCCTTTTCTTAATTGAGGGCTTGAGTGTCCAAGTGCATTGCTAATCATGTTTTTTTTTTTTTTTTACTATAAATATTAAGTACAGTTTATTTTACCAACGTGTCTGAGGGTTGCTATTTCAAACATGCACGTCTCCATTTCTGTGAAAATGTCATTGTTATTAGGCCATTCATAATTTAGGACATTCCAGATTTTCATGCAGCGAATCAGACCTAACCTTAAAATTGCACCATATCAAATAATGTTTCTGTCTGGTGAAAGAAGGCTGTCAATTGTCTAGTTATTGTCATGAGGGGCATTTGCATGCACACGCAAGTCAACATGGTGGCTTCCTCTCAGGGCTCTTGATCTTGAGTAATCAAAACATTGTCTGCGAAGTATGCAGTGCACCAAGTAAGAGAAATATCAGCAAGCTGGGTATCATGCCTGCCCAGTATATACTTTTCTTATGTTTGAGGAAATTAACTGAATCGTACTCAGGGATATCTAATTTTTGTACACTATGTGTATCATGTGTTTCATGGCATGTACTTTTCTTGAGTGGAAAAGAATTTCCCAAGAGGATAGCAATGCCATGTCTTTCAATTTATGTTAGCTTATTTTAGCCTCCTATGTCAGTCCAGACAAAAAAAATCATATTGTATACAACATTTTGAAATGCTCTGTCAGCCTGAACATCTCTGTCACTTTAACTAATGGGCTGTTTTTTTTGGTTTTTTTCGGAATATGATTATGAACAAGCTTCCAGACAAGAGAATAATAAAATAACAGATTTGTGTCCAAACCATTTACAGTTCACTTTAATACAGAAAAAAGCGGACTGTTGCACTGTAAAAATGGCACTTCGTGTGTCATCATGCCGATGATTTGTCATGATCATTAGGGTTTCAGGTGCCCCCAATATTTTCCGATCCAGCTTGACCATGGTCTGGTATTGCAGTTTATATGGCAGAAGTCACATGTAAAATTTTGGCCCATTCTATGAATACTTACCTTTACCAGAATTCACTTGAAGTTTATAATGTAATTCCCTATCAATTGGCGAACATGCAAATCATCAAAATTTTACAAAAACCAACAAAGAAATCAATTTTTTTTTTCAATGAAACTCAGCCAAACTTTTATTTTTCACGACTGGCTCCGTGACTATGATGCTTCCTGACAGTTTTGTTCTATTTTGTTCCAGTTCTAATGTCATGCCGGGAAGCAGGATCTTTGCTCTCAAAGTATTCCAGGCCTGAGTTTTTTCTAGCTCAACAGCAGTGAAATCACAGGAATATAGATCTATTGTGTAATAAGCTGTGAAAATAACTCTTATGTTTTTGCAGTTTGCATTCAGCAGTTTAAATTGATTGACTATCCTTCAATACATTTAATTACCTGTGGTGCCTTTAAAATCAATATGAAATTAAATCAATGGCTTACAGTGAGAGATTAGTCTGCCAAGAACAGTGTGCCATCAGGGCAATGGACCTTGTTTTCCACGCAAGTAACTTGTCAAGTTTCATTGCGACATTTGGTCTTTCTTTTCTTTCAACTGCCACTTGACTTGCTCATTGATTTGAGAAATTGTCAGTGGACCGCTGGGGACTAGGTATAACTCAAACTCCCTTTTTAAGACATATAGATACAGATAGATAAGCAAATAGAGAGACAGTAAGAGATATTGGTAAAATTAGTAGGAACATGGATTAGATAGACAGTGGCGGTCTATGGGGGCCTGTGATATCAGCTGGTGGTTGTTTGATAAAATTAAAAATAGTCATTCTGCACTGTATGTTTTTCGTATGCTTTGATGTAGTCTCTCGTCGACGATAATTATTTTTGATCATTCTTATGTCCAAGGTGGAATGCAAATTATGATTGAGAACAATAGAATTTGTGAGCAACAGTGTGCTGAATATGAATTTAATTAGCTGCTAGTTCGTGGCCTCTTACACTATGTAAGTGATTGCTTCCCCAAAACAGGAGTAATCCAGTCTGGTGAAAATGAGAACTGCATGCTGCTGCCACCTGGCACAAAAGTTGATTTTCTATGCTACAGCATTGCTGTCCCAAGAAATAGTTCCAATTTCATTGCGCATTCACAAAATTTCTATTCAACATCGATGTATACCAGAGTCAGACTCGGCAATCACGTTCTCTAAAGAAGTAGACAAGGCCATCAGCACACTCAGAAACAGCCCCGGTTTCTTCCAGACAAAATTGTGTGTGTTCCTCTGGTTGAAAGTATGTGGACGCTCGCAGGAGCTCACGGAATAGCACACTAGTCACTAGGTGGCAACACAAGACAGCATATGTTCTGATCTGTGGCAATGCAAGAGCAGTCCAGGGATATGCAGGGCTACAGACATCACTTAGCCATTGTGAGACTGCAACACTTGTTGCTTTTTCGTTGAGGGCCTGGCATCAGGATATGACTTACTGCTCTTGAAGCAAAAACACTGATTGAGACAAACTTCCTGTGCACCTCTGGCAAACAATCTAGAGTCTTTTATGGTGGCCCTGTGTCAAAAGAATGCTGTATAACTGATAAATTAATAACCATCTGTTTACAAACCATATAGCCTTTCTTCCCTACACATTAATCTGTAGTGATGCAGACCGGACCGCCTTGGACCGGTCCGGTCCGCGGTCCAGCCCTGGACCACCAAAATACCGGACCACCTACAAAAAACCGGTCCAGTGCTGGACCGGACCGGTAAAGTGCCGGTCCGGACCGGTCCAGTGATTTTTCATGTCATGAAGAGTATCGCATGAATTTTGTCATATCTAAAAATGAAATTGATGTCATATAGCTTGCTTTAACCCTCATTTTATCTTAATTTTTGAAATGCCGGTGGACCGCTTCTGGACCGGTCCAGTAACAAAATCGGACCACCTCACCCTGGACCAGACCAGGACCGGACCACTTTTGTAAATACCGTGGTCCGGTCTGCATCATTATTAATCTGTAAAGCACTTAAAAATTTTAGGACTTACAGTGTCACCATAACTCTTGTTTTTATTTCATATTCAATGTATGAAAGGCAGTTATGTAATTGTTTCAAAAAATTAGTAAGACAGCTGACGTAGAAAGACAGGCAAATGTAGAATAGAAGGATAGATTATATAATACATACAATGCAGATAAATAGATCGATCAATAGATAGATAGATATATGTATTAGATAGATAAATATGCCTGAGATTGATAGATTGATTGATAATCATCTCAATGGTAAAAGTCAGACTATACTGAAAGCTGCCACATTAAAGTTTAGGTTAGATTGTTGATATTACATAATAGCAGAATAGCAATAACATAATAACTAGTAACAAAAAACAATAGCATGATTTGCATATAAATTAATTGCTCACTTACATAATCATCAGTTTATAAAGGTTATGTAACTTTAATTTTGTTATGTTTTCTTGTATGTTATGAAATGAAATGAATCACTTGTTCATAGTTTTATTTAGCTTTTCAAGGCTAATTAATTAACAATTCCACAAAAATTATTGGTATGGGCAATCTTATCGAAGAAAATTGAATTTTTAAGACACTTTTGAAAATGAATATGTTATGTTTATTTTAATACGAAGCTGAATCATTGATAAGAAGTTGTCCACTTGACCTAATTTCCAGCTGTGGACTGTCGATATTGAGACCATCACCACACAGATTTTTGAGTCCTCTCTTGTGTAATCAGCTTGACCTAATTTCCTGCCGTGGACTGTTGATGTTAAGACCATCACTGCACAGATTTTTGAGTCCTCCCTAAGGCTTGTGCTCAATCCGCTTTGCCGTTTCGCTGTGCAATATTGTTCAAATTGAGATGACAAGTATTCAGGCTGTTTTTTAAATCTATGACACAGTTGTACATTTCGAGAACCATGCCAATTCTGCAAGAGAGGTGTGGTTTAATGGTTTGTGAGGTAATCGATTAAACTATATCTATTGCTCTCTGTTTTGTTTTTCCCAATAAAACCCATAAAATAATATTTTTGACTGAACAGAAGTCCAATATTTAGCACATATCACCAAAGGTAGCTCTGGAGATGCGTGAGCTGCTGAACAAAACATTAATTAACTTTTTTGACTCCGTGCAGCAGTTTTGCTGCTAGATTTCTTTTGGCCAATCAAGAAGTAAGTGAAACGTCCTCTTGGGATTTTATAATAGGAATATATTTTATTAAATGTAAAGAAAATGTTTGGATTTAATCAAGCATTTATATATATCAGTGACTCTCCACTAAGATTTTTTAAACCGTTAATTTAATCTATTCTTTTTTCTTTTTTAATTTAGGATTCTAGTTACCAGGTGTGTTGCCAAGATTGTCTTTCGATCTTACACATTAAGTATGTTCGGTTTACCAACATGTACGCAGCTTGTTATTTAATTCTGACAACACAGTAACTATTGCAACTGTCCATTTCTGTGAAAATGTAACTTTTATTAGGCCATTCATAGCTTAGAACATTCCTGATCCTCATGCAGCAAATCAGACCTGTTCCAATTCGTCACCAGATTTAATAATGTTTCTGTGTGTTGACAGAAGGCTGTCAATTGTCTTGATATTGTCACGAAGGGCACTTGCAAGCACACGAAAGTTAACATGGTGTCCTCTTGTCAAGTTCATTGATCTTGATCAAGATATTTCCCAGTGCACCAAGTGTATGAAATTTCAGCAGGCTGGGCATCATACCTATCCAGTATATATTTGTCCAATATTTGAGGAAATGAGTTGATTAATACTCAGAAAATTTTAATCTTTGAACATGACATGTTTCTGTCTTGAGTCGAGAAGAATTTCTGATGGCACCTTAAATAAAACTTTCAATTTATTTTTCTTATTTCATCCTACCGATTTCAGTTCAGAAGAAAGAAATCATATTGCCTGCGACAACTTTGAAATGTGCTGTTCGCCAGAACATCTTGATCCTCACACTCTAACAGTTTTTCAGATTATGAAGAAACGTCCAGACAAGTGGACATGAAAATAACAGATGCCTGTCCAAAGCATTTAAGAAAAAAGATAGAAGCATGCAAAATATAAATAAACAATACAATTTCAATTCAATTCAATTTCAATCATGTATTTGCTCATTAGTATATATACAAATCCATAGTCAGAGAAATAAGAAAAAACAAGAATACTAATGAGCTGGGTGACCCCTTTATGATACCTACAAGTATCGCTATTGTGACAGCAGGTGGAGCTGTTGTGCAGCCATACGCACAGCTCTCACTCTCAGACGCTACCAAGACTTCACACAGTACAGACGCATCAAGGATTGCTCTCAAGAACATCACTTGTAAATTTGTTACAGTGGTGACAGCGGTAAACCAAGGTGCCTCCAATTACTGTTGGTATTTGGCAGTATTCTGCTGCTTTTCGGCAGCTTTTTGAGCCTATTTTTACCGTTATTTTCGGCGAAAATTGCCGTTTTTTCGAGTCCAATTGTCGATTTTTTGCGTGGTCAGCAGCCACATAATTTTAATGGTGACTTCAGTCTTCAGGACTTGATTTTGGCTTATTTGCTAGGTTATTTTACCTTTAACTGTACATAATTTCTTTCATTTTGGGGTTTGATGCTGCTTGGCATCCACTCAGATTATTTTGACAGTTTTTACTAGGAAAATAGCACGTGTATAAATTGTGTATTGGCCCTGTCAGTGCTTTGACTTAGTGGATGCTGGACATCTTCTACACTGCCTCAGCACTGGACAAGTCTACATGTATTGATTTTACGGGAATATTTGTTCCCCATTTCATTATTTCACTTAAGTGAACTTTAGACACACGTTCTCACAGATCTATTCAGTGGATTAAGAAGCTGTCAAAACTGACAAGCATTTGTTTTGTTCTGCTGATTCTGCTAACTGTCAAACTGTAAATATTATTGAGTGAATTTGACAGTTGTTGACATTCTGATTCGTATTTACACTTCAAGATTCGTTTATATACACCCACTCACAAAAAAATCTACAAAAAAAAGAAAAAAGAGGGAGTGAGGTTGTATAATTAGGCCATTGTAAATATTTTGTGCAGGCCTTTCAAAATTTCAATTTGGCATTTTGTAATTATTCATTCTGATAATGCATACTTAGTTAGAAGTCTGCAAAAATTGTATTGACAATGTATTGAATGTGTACTCTCGTCATTGTGGAGGCCAATTGGATTATTCACCATGGATCCGGTGAACTTAAACACAGCCTCCTTTGAAGATCTCTGCTCGGTGCCTGGACTCAGGAAGGCCACTTTGAAAGTTATTATGATGAGTCGCCCAGTTTATGTACTTGAAAGGGATGTGATGCCATTCATAACTGGAATTGGACTCTGGTATTGGGACATTATGATCGGGCATGAATTTATATGCTTTGAGGATTATCAAAGACCCCCAATTACAACCAATCCAGCACCTCCTCGTGACTTATATTCATTGAAGTCTCCATCCTTGGACAGCTGCCTGCATCTTGATGATGACTCCGTGATTGCCTATGGGTGTTCAAGTGGCATCTTTGGAAAAGAACATCCCCTGATAGATGAACTCCCTCAAGTCGTTGAACCTGATGACAAGAAGACTGCAAGCCCAGCAATGAAGCAGCAACCTTTTCAGCCACCTCCTTTGCAGTCGAGAGAAGACATTGAAGCGGAGTACAGCATAGCCAAAAAATTTGTGGATGAGTTGGAGGCATGCATCTTAAGACAGCGGAGAGAACTCCCTTATTTTAATGAACATCTCTTTTTGGGTGACCTTCATGAATATTTGTATGATGAACTGAAAGCATGGTGGGGTCGACTTATGTCGCTAGAAAACCCTTTACCGTTATGCCGTACTGACAGAAGTGGCCATGAGTGTGGAGAGAGCTGAAGATATTCCATCCAAGTGTCTTTCTTCTCACCAACAACTGACAGCTTACTCACTTGGATTTATAAATGCTTGTGACCCTAATGATATATGTGCTGAAAATGCGTCTTTTGAGCATGCTCCGATTCCAGGTCACAGAAATGATTCGCATTCTTCAGCATTGACGCAGAATGAGTCAGCAAGATCGTCGCTTGTTGAAAGTGATGGGACCTCATTTTCCTCAGCATCCATTTGTCAGCAATCTGCATCTGCTGGGGATGTGCGTCCCCCTTTCCTTCAGCCAACTACTTCTGCTTTAAGGAGGAAATTACCTTCCAAAGCTGTGAAACATCGGGATATGGAATCGCCAAGACCCTCAAGATCACCCCTTGAGGAAGACCACTGTGGTCGTCCGGATTTCTGCAGAATCCCTGGAGGCTTGGCCAATTATCGTTCTGTGTGTGAAAACCAACATCCTCAAGCATCAACTCATCATCATAATGATCCTTCAGCTGTGAACAACCCAAGACAATTGATGCAACAAGTTGCTCCTGCTTATGAAGTCACACCTAATATGCCAAGTTCCTACTCTTCAAGTTCCTGTAGACCTTCTGCACAAATCACGACAAGCTTGATGATGCCTCAATTTCATTATCCTGTTGCTCTGAATAACTTTAATCATCATGCCAGTTATATGCCTGTTTCTTTTCATGATCAGTTGCAGGGTAGCCAAGCCAGGAGAGAAGTAAGGACAAAATCTGAGGTGAAGTTGAGTGCCACCAATGCCTGTAAACAGCCTGATGAAGATTGTCACAGTAGGCCCACCTCATCCCATATCAGCACTTCATCAGCTACTAGTACCAGTGAGCCATCGGACTCAAGTGAGTCATCCGACTCGAGTGAATCATCAGACTCCAGCGATTCCGTAGACTCCAGCAACTCATCTGACTCCAGTGCCAGTGACTCCTCAGACTCGAGTGACTCTTCGGATTCAAGTGATTCATCGAGCTCGAGTGACTCTTCCAACTCCACTGACTCATCCGACTGCAGCGACTCATCTGATTCCAGCGACGCATCTTCAGGATCCAGTGATGAGTTAACTGATGAGTGCTACAAATCTGCAGAGAAGAGAAGCAAGAAGAGCGAGAGACAAAGTAAGAAGAAAAGCAAGAAGAAAAGCAAGAAGAATAGCAAGGAGAAAAGCAAGAAGAAAATCAAGAAGAAAAGCAAGAAGAAAAGCAAGAAGAGAAGCAAGAAGAATGGACAAGACCTACACAGCACCCTTGTGTGGCAAAGTGGTGCTGTGCGGCACCTTTCTGAACTACATGGACCTGGACCAATATCTGCGGATTGTGTTCTGAAAGAGTGCCCTCCCATGCAAAACCTGAGGCCAATTCTTTATAATGATACTCAATTGAATAGAAATGTCACAACTCCAGATTTTAAAACTTTAAATTTAAAGAGTCACATTGACAAGTCTTCCCATTTTCAGGAGCATTCATGTTCCCCAGTTTGTGTAAGTTCTGCTCATGTTGCGGAGCTATGTGGCTCCCCTGTTGCATTTCCATGTTTTTATTCTGTATTTCCAGATACCAGCCCTGGAAGTGGAAAGAAAGGAATTCCAAGACCCAAGTTGGGACATTACAGGATGGATGGAAGTTCATATGGCGCTTCAGCGGAGTTACCCACGGATAATCTTGCAGGACCAAGTTTGAGCTCATTTCCGAAGCATCTGCTTCCCCCTGAGTTTCAAGTAAGGCAGAACCCTGAAGTTTTCTGGCCAGATGAAAACCAAATTGCCTCGTCACCTTGGCCCTTGTTTGACGGAGGGGGAGGGGGCCAGTGCAGTTCGACTTCGGATCATCAATTCGGACAAGTCTCAACTCACAGCATCATGACCAACTCAAGTGAATTTGCATCTCCACCATGCCCCACCTGGAAGGAGTGGCTCAGTTGGATCAAGGACACCAGAATTTATTAAAATGTTGATTGTTCTTTGTAAATGTTATTTTGATTGAGTATGTCATGTTTTATGTGGACATGTTGTTACACTTGGTGTAAAATTATTATTCTGTTTCGAATTGTATTGCCATGTCTCTCACCTTTTAGCATGGACTGCATCATCCAATTTTGTGTGGACTCAGTAAGCTGATGTCAATAGACCTTTTAACTCCTGATTTTCTTCTGGTAACTGTTAGTTTCAATTATTTTGTGCCTGGTGCTTTCCGGTGCCCAAGCCATGTACCATCATCAAGGACATTACAGCTTCAATCAAGGAAGATGGACCCAGGGATCCCTGACGTCCTGAGATGAAATGGACCAAATGGACGACCAAGATCAAGATCTACTCTCAGAAGACTCTACCAGAATTCATCTACAGCCATCAAGTCACCAATCTTCATCCTCCCCAAAGTCAACGAAGGAACTAACAGCAAACAGGACTCTTAAACATCAAAAAGGGGGAGAGTGTGACAGCAGGTGGAGCTGTTGTGCAGCCATGCGCACAGCTCTCACTCTCAGACGCTACCAAGACTTCACACAGTACAGACGCATCAAGGATTGCTCTCAAGAACATCACTTGTAAATTCGTTACACTATCAAGGGGCCACCTGGGCTTCATAAAATTTGTAGGTCTTGCACTGCTGGTGAAGAGGGCCCTAACACTGTCGACAAGGTTAATAAAATAAAATCAATAACATTATATTAAGTAGAGGGGTTTTTTCTTTTTCACTGACTGACCAAATGCCTATGGCAAATGTAGCAATTCTGTATACTATAAGTTGCCCCGTCTGTTGTGCAAAACTACAAAGATCGCGATGGTGCAATGGTATCTAGACTAATTAAGACTGGAGGAGGACACAGCAATAAGGCAACGTATAATTGAAACAGGCTTCCAACATGGGCCCAGGTTATCCTGCAAGAGCTGGATTCGAACCCTGGACCCAGTGATTGACAGTCTAGCATGCTGCTACCAGACCAACCCTCTCCCTGTTTTACAAGGAGCTACCATTATCTAACACATGCCTGACATCTTTTGCAGTGTGCAGTGTGCACTGGTTAAAGAAGGTCACGGTTCACTGTGTTTAATTGAAAGCACGGACTGTGTGCGTTAGGTGTTATTAAGTTGAAAATGGTATCAATAGATTTAAATCATCTTATCATCAGCTGCATTTTGAGAATGGTGGGAAAGACACTGAAGCTGAACCACAATTTACATTTTAAGGTCTCAAATTGAGATTTAAGCTAATATTTGTTTCCATTTCTCTAATGTAGAGAAAAAGAGAAGAGCAAACAAAAATAGAAGCTGTTTTGTTTCTGCAGATCAATTTATTTCTGCTTTTGCTCTGGTTCATTATTGATTATTGTGAGCAAATAACCCCCATTCAAAGTCTGAAATATGGCAGTTTGCACATGAGAGCAAGAGTATGTGTCTTTGAAATGTGAGGCCACAGGTCATCTTTCCGACTCAAGATCTGTTCACTATGAAAACTTCTCTTATCATTCATTGTAAAATTTGATCCAAGGTGAGCTACATGGGTTCACTGATCAGACCTACACCAAAAAAATCCTTACAAAATTTAGACTAATATTAGCCATGTCTGTTGAGTGAACCCCGTGTAGCTTGCGGAGAAAACTGGCCTTGAAAGTTTTAATCCGGGAAATTTCAAAATGGCCACCATTTGTTAATGCTTTGTGCACATGCTCAATAGGTCTGAGCATGCTCAGTGAGAGCCGGATCATTCCTGGAATCCTTAATGCCAATCAGGTCAGAGCAAATTTTCTATTGCATTTCTATAGTGCTGTTATCAGGGTTCATTTGAATGACCTTCACATTTAAAAGCATTCAGTTTCAATTCACACGCCAATATAAACGTCCATCGAAGTATGTGAAGCATTGTTGCATGGCAGCAAATTCTGAGCAAACTCTGGTAAATAGAATTGTGTTTTCCCTGATATACTGTACAATGTTCTAGTATCTACCCTTACCTAGCTATCCATTAGGGACCGTTCAGAATTTATGACTGGGGGGGGTGGGAGTTTTGCTGGAACTTCCCGTCAAAAATTGATACCCCCCCCTTGAGTTTCATGCGAATTTTTTGTACCCCACCCTTAGGTTTCATGCATATTTTTAGTGCCCCCCCCCCCTCGACATACAAAGCAATACACACATATATACTGTTATACACAGCCACGCGTACAGATTCGCGTCATTTCGCGGACTTTTGCGTGTAAAAAAGTCCAAATAAAATGAGTTTATGCGTATTTTTTAAAAAAATTTCTTTGTTAAAATTTCTCACCCCCCCTTGAAAGTGTTATCAAAAATTAATACCCCATCCCCTTGAAACATGTGTGAAAAGTTAGTACCCCCTCGGCCAAAACTCCCACCCCCCCCCCAGTCATAAATTCTGAACGGTCCCTTACAAAATGATGCTAGTTTTAACTAAACCAATCCCTATCCATCAATAACTTTAAGTATCCACATCCTTCTTGTTTAAACAAGTGATAAAAAAAAGATTGTAGTGCATATAAAGGAATGGATACAGATATCTGTGGATAGCTTTGGATAAGACAAACCATGAATACAGAACAGCGATGGGCAGCTATAAGTTGAGCCACTTCTGGAAAGTTGTACTGTATAGTTCACAGCTTGTTATGATAATTATGGAGGGAAGTAGCTGCAGCTCATGAATTAGTCAAGAACTAAAGATAACCAACCAATGTTGTCTTGTAGGCCAACCACTTCACAAACGAAACACCCAATTGGTAAACATGGTCAAAGTGACAAGAGCAAGGGTTTGTTGATCATGGACAGTCCTCTTTTAATGTTTATTTAGCCTGGAGCTTTGCAATGTTCTTGGACACACAACTAGCTCATCCCAATTCTTCAGGAGCTTGTAACACTGAGTAAACAATGGCCTTGACACTAATAGAGCTAATTAGAAAACACAATATATTTGCAGAGGTCAACACACAATAGCCATGGTCAACAAGACCTGTTCTTGGGTAAAAGAAAACCAGATGCTAAATGTGCACGCTTGAAAATTCCAGTTTTGAATGCTTTAAAGATACAAGGCCATCTAACTTTGTATCATTTTTCCCAAATTTTACAGAATTTGTTGATAAAAATTAGCAGGTTATAAAAGGTGCTGTAAATCCATTTTTAATATGTTTAGGAAGCTGTGTAGAAAAGTTCTTATCACACATGGTATTCTCTTCTGATATCGTTTGAATCCAGCCACCTGTTTACTTCTTAAATGAAATTATTATGGCTTCAATTGCTTTGAATCTGATAATGCATCTTATAATACCAAGGCTCACAATGAGTTTCTGTACATTGCAATACTCTTTGCTACTGACGCGGAGGCAGCCTATAATTTAGCTACACGTGGCTTCACATCACTTTTATGTTCCACATTTGCCGGACAGGAGAATTCTTTTTAAGAACTCAGAACTTGTTTATTTACACTTTATGTTGTTTTATTTAATGCATTGTGACTTGATGTCTTCATATATGCAGATGTTCTACATTGACTTTTTAAAATGTAATATGTAGGCTGCAAATACAATAGTGGCTGAGTTTTGGCTCAAAGGAAAAATGTATTGTTTATTATTTTTCTTGAGCAATATTTTAAAAATATTGAATATATCATTCTGACAACCAAAATGAACTAGACAATATATACTAGAGTTGAAATAAAGAGAAGCCATGAAACAGGGATAAGAGAATCAACTAGGCCTTTTAATTGACCTCATCTACATTAAAAAATGTCTTGCACATTCATTTGTTTATGATTATGCATAAAATAGTTCATGGTTGTTCTATGGCTCAATCTACATCTCAATCTGTGGCCATGGAGCTGATATGGGTCAGATGAGTTTTTGGTGCTAGTACGGGGTGAGATTGATTGCTGTTGGTCTGAATCTGCAGCAATATAAAGGGTGAATAGAACAAGTGATTCTGACAGGTGCCAAAGACCACTAAGGGACCATCAAGGGTATGCTGAGCCAGACTTAAATTATGTTGCTACCCTGAATCTACACCTTTCTTATTTCTGTGGTCTCCCAGCACATATACCTGATGGACACAAATATCACCCCTGACTCTCCTAAATCTAAATCTAACCTAGTAAGAAGACTGCCAGGAGCGACACAACCACCAGTTGAGCTATTTTTAGGTCTATGTCAGCCTCCCATCTCAAAAAGGGCTATCATTGTACAATCTATAGCCAATATACAGTGACATTTGCATTATACGACCCTCTATTGTAAAACTGACTTTCTGTATGTGAATGACCAATATTATACAAATGCGGCATCATATAATAAGAAAATTTATTTGCAGAAGAAATTCATATAGAACTCGGCAATCCGTAACTTTGTCAATATTTATCGCACATCATTCTCAATGCCATGGTTGGAAATATCTCAAAAAGAGCTTCAATTTGCACACCAACATCAATGGTCTTGGATAATATCTCAGTTCTTGTCTGCTCATTGGTCAACAATTTTTTGTTAAGAAAGTAATCGCTGAAGGGCAAGACCTGTTCAAAAAAATATTTTTGGTTTATTTCACTGCAAATGCTGTGATTCTCATTGCCCAAACGGTAGAATAACAAAATATAATTATTTTTAGAATTTTTTACATTTGAAAAGCCTACTTTATGAGCTATGAGATTTTGGTGTAAATTGTGCATAAATCGCAGAAAATATCAGAGCCTGGCAGTCAAGTTTCATGCTATATCTCCTCCAAAAGTGACTAAAGGATGACATGAGGGGTACTATTTGATAGCTAATAGTGCGGTTTATCACTTGTTACCACTCACACCTTCCTTGATTCAGGTTGGGTTAAGATATATTATGAAATATAACAGCACTGTTTTCGTAATTTGAACATTTTAGGCAAAAAAAGGATTAAAACTAAATGACTCAAAAATAGTCAAAATTAAAATATTTGTTATTTTTGGTAGTTTAATTATTTGGAGAATGGCAATCAATGCAATTGGAACTGAAATAATACAAAATTGTCTTTTTTACGGGTTTGGTCATTCTGCCGTGCTTTTGTAAATTAAAAATGTTAACTGACGGGAAGATAGGAGTTGAAATATTATCGTAGACCATTGATGTTGGTATGCAAATGGAAGCTCTTTTTAAGACCTTTTCAACAATGATATTTAAAATGCTGTGTGATAAAAATTGATAAAGTTATAGATAACCGCGGGTTAGCGAAAATGGTAAAAAAACGAAAAAAAATCACAACTTTGATTGAAAATTTACCCAGCAAGGAATAGTTGTATCTCAATTTCAAGAACAGCTTTGGAGTCCCTAGGTCAAATTCCATCTTTTTAGCACTAGGCCCTTTCGGATTTGCTAAAAAAGTTGAAGACACCCTATTGCCGCAAACATAGCTGATTTTCAGTGCACCTTTATTGATGAAGCACTTGATTGTGTTTTTTAAAATTCATTCTTTGTGACAAATATTTTCTTACATGTTGTAATGAACCAAGAAATAAAGATATGAGCAACACTACATAATTTATATTCGATCTTGGCTACAATGTGTTGAAGCACAATGACAAAATAGGCGTCAAATTTCTTTGAGTTTCTTCTACTGTAATCTTCAGCAGTAGTATACAGCGTTCAATCTCTCCAGCTAATTTGCATGTGCTTGGTCAGGTTAACTGAAGATGAGCAACATTATATCATATTTGTGTGAAATGGGCAAAACTTTGGTAAAGTTGAGCAACTACGTCTGTCAACTGCTTCATCTCTAAAGGTTAGCATTGGCACCTGACATTTAACTGTAGCCAAAGTTGTAATTTTCTTGCTTCTGAGCTTTGTCCAAATCTGGCTGATCCTTTCAGGAAAGATTAGCCTATCAAAAGTGCCTTGCAGCAGTAATTGCCATCTCTCAAGCCACCAGGCAAAATGATGGACAATTCCATTGGAAATTGAGGGTTTTGAGAAGCCAATTCCCTCTTGGTTGATGAAGCTGTTTCTGATGCAAAGCAGTGGTCAGTGTTCAGACTTTGCTGGTGTTGGATACACAAGAGACAAATTGCCTAGGTGATATCTATTATCAATACTCAAGATGAAGTAGCATAGCTATCCTTTTTCCCAAATAAAAAATGTAAAAGTGAAATAGATAAATGAGTGAATTGAAAACCTCTCTTGAAAGTACAATATCTCTAACCCTACATGAGTTTATGAATACTAAATTAGCGCACCTCCACAGAGACGACATTTATTGGCCTATTCATAACTTAGGGCACTCCTGATTCGTAATTTTCCAAGGACAAAATCAGACCTGCAAATATCCAAATTGGACACCAGATCCAATAATGTTTCTGTGTGGTGAGAGGGAGATGTCAATTGTCTAGTTATTGTCATGAGGGGCATTTTCATGCACACGCAAGTCAACATGGTGGCTTCCTGTCAGCCATCTTGTTTGAGCTAAATCAAAATAAGGTTCCAGGCAGGCTGCTTTGCTTCTAGTATGATGTGCCATATTACAACACCTACCTACTTCATCACTCTTAATGAAAGAAAGTTTATTAACCACAAAGCAAATTAACAAATGAATATTCATTATAATTTTTGTATCAGGGATATTTGGAATTTTTATTCTGTAATGTCAGAAATAGCTTTTCTGGCAGGCTCCAGTAATGTTGCCCCTTTAATAGCCTTAAATCTACTACCCAATGATGATGATGGTTACCTCTCCAGCTCTTCTAATTGTGGCATATAATTTAAAACAAATTTCAGGATACTTTCAACACGCATTCCTCTGCTACAAGTCAGTAACACAATTTAAAAGTGACGACTAAATGTGAAAGGTCAACAAGCAACAAGACGGTGAGGCAATAGTGACTGGTGTCAGTTCGCTCCTTGCATACATAAGAGACAGAAGGGGATTGAGTCTGGGAAGTAGACAAACTACAATGTTTTGCCCATAGAATGAAACAAGCTACAGACAGTGTTCTCTGAGAACCGTGTGGAAAGAAATAACGCACCAAAATATAAAGTTATATTACTGCAGAAAAAGGCTCCCTACAATACTGGTCTGAAGGATGCGCAATGCTAACTAACTGAAACATCAAATTCTACAAGTTGCACATCAGGCTCATTGCTGGATGTCATCTTTTCTCAGTGACAGATCTGAAAAGAGTTGCTCAAGGGAGGAGACAAGCGTTTTTCACTAATTGCAGGCATGCATCATTGCATATTTTCTGAAAAGGGGTGTTAGGTAGGGGAGTCGGGGGGCAAGATTGTGTGTGCTCATGTCTTCTTAATGTTTTATAAAGGATTTTCTTTTTCATGCTCACCTTCTCAGTAAGCTTACTCTAGGTGCTGAATTACTGGTCCACAAAACGAGATGGTGATATTTGCAGCCAAAATTGCGCAAGAAAAAAAAAGAAGCTGTAAGCGAAACAATGAATAGTCAGGAGTTATATCTGTTTACTGCAGGACTAAAGGTACAGACCCCATTTATGCCTCATCTTATCGCAATGAATAAGGGGTATGCAGAATTTGAAGCAGTCATTTCCAAGAAAGCGCAGGCAGCTCAGCAGAATCTTTTGCGTCAAAAGCTAATTTATGTAAGTACTAATGAAAATGTTGTTGATGGGTCAAAAAACATCTGCTTCATCACAATTCTTAATATACTAACACCATCGAAGATGAAGATAAAGCTGAGTCATTCTCTAATGGTTCCAGAATATTTTTGGCAGCGTGGTTATTGCATCGCGGAACGCATAGCCCTCAAAATTATGTGACTCAGTGCTGACATAATTAATATGTGAATTTATTTGAAATCACATCTCATTCATCTCCCCTGAATCCGTCCCTGATAATACATGTATTAGCTCTCCTCAATATAAATATTCATCAATTAATTTCCTTGGCAATGAATAAACTTTCAATAATGAAGTAGCAATGCTGTCAGCCTTGTTATAGACTAAGTCAGCGACAGGAAGCCAACATGTTATTGCATGTGTGTAGAGTAGGTCGGGGCAAGAAGCCCGGGTTAGGTGAGAGGCCCCCCCAGGGTTATATCTAAACTTACATTTTTGCTGCTTTTTCTTATCGATGGGATTGAAGCTAGAGGCTTTTTAGGTGACGTCACAAATTTTCAAGGCAAACAGCACCAAACCATAGTAGTAATTAAAGAAAGAAAAAAAGGTGCATGGTTTTTGTAACTTTGATTAATTCTTTGAAAGTAAAAGAGGAGATACGAAGTCTGCTGAGGTCATCAGCATCCACATTGTCGTCGGTGGGGATATAGATGGGCTGCACAGTAAGATTGTGCAGCTCGACGACGAGGCACCACTGCCGCACGAACCACATAAGTTCCCTGACTGGGGTATAGCAGCGGTTTAAAATGTGTACGACAGTGGTGTTGTCAATGTGGAAAATGATCGAACGAGAACGATACTGATGACCCCAGCAGACAAGAGCAGACAGAGCTGCGTGAAACTCCCGCCAGTTGATGGAATGGGAGGCGAGATGGGCAAAAGAGCCCGAGTAGGGGAGAGAGAACCATTCATCCCCGCAGCAAGCGCCGGCCCCCAGGCCGCTGGCGTCGGAAAAAATATGGACAGGGTCGTCCCAGGGGGGGCTGAAGTAGGAAATGCCATTGTGGGAAGAAAGGCATTGCACCCACCAAGACAAGTCAGCTCGGGCGTCGAGATCAAGCCTGATCGAGTGATGCAAGCCTTTAACGGACTTGGCTGCATGAATAAGACGCCCCAAGAAAGCCCTGCCCTGACGGACGACCCTGGCCGCGAAGGAACACTTGCCAACGACACTGAGGAGACGACGCTTAGAGATAACCTTAATAGATAACCAGCCCTGGATCTCGGACCTAAGGTCCTCCAGGCGCTCATCGGAAATACGAAGTTGGCCCCTGCGAGGGTCAATGATAATCCCCAGGAACTCGACCTCCGGACTCGGGTCAGTGACCTTGGAGGGTTGAACTAAGAACCCAGAAGCCGCACACGTGGCGAGCATCGAGTCCAGATTCTGTCGACAGTTCACTGGGGAGTCAGAAATTACAAGAAAATCGTCGACATAACGAATGACAGAATCAAAGACGCCCGCACGGGCCATAAATTTTTCAAGAGCCCCAGCGAAAATATCGAACAAGAAAGGGGCCGATCTAAGACCGAAATTGAGAACACGAGAAAAATAAAATTGAGTACAGCCAGCAGAGTCGGGCCAAGATAGACCCGTGAGGTGCCAGTCCTCGGGCCTAATAAAGACATGCTTGTAGGCGTCTCTAAGATCGAGTTTGGCCATGAAGACAGGCCCGGGACTGAGACGACGGCAGCAAGATGCAGCGTCCTCGACTGAGGAGTAAGAAAGAGTGCAGTCCTCAGGGTCTATCAGGGCGTTGACTGACTCTTTGAAGGGGTAAGACAAATCATGAATTAAGCGAATCTTTGTAGACTTCCTCTTGGGGAAGGCCCCAAGGGGGGAAACAAAAGGATTCATAAGGGGGATCTCTAAAAAAGGACCATGAAGCCGCCCAGCGGCGAGATCAGAGGAGATGAGGTCAGTGACCTAGGACCTGAAATCCAAGCTAGAGGGCCAGTTATGGGATATGATCTTGGAAGACGCTGGAGGCCTGCCCACTGGGACACCTGAAACTAAAAGAGAGAGAATGTGGGCAGCCTGGTCCGGGGGGTAGACCTGTGGGAGAAAGGTGGCCCAATAATCTAAGTTGAGAACCGGAGTAAATTCAGGACTGAGAGCCGGAATTGGCAGAGGAGCCGCTGGAAGAGGGGGCAGATTTACAGCTGGGACATTTGGGGCGAGGATCTGGCCCTCCACACCCTGAGCAGATATGCTGCCTGTGGCATCTTTCTTTCCATTGGCACCTACCGGACTGAAATTTAAAGCAAGTTTCTCCCTTGACATCTTGGGCTCTAACTGAGGATTGACTACTGGCATTACCCGCCCCTCTAGCGGGGCGGCCACCACGAAAGGGGGCTCGTGGGCAATCTGAGGCGAAATGGTCTACTGAGTGGCAGCGACTGCACTTTTGGGCCTGACACGTGGAGGCAGCGTCAAAGGTCATGACATAAAGCTCGTGGTCGAGAGAGGAGAAATCAAGGGACCTAGCCTGCCCGAGTCTCTGACGGTGGCGCAGGTCGTAGGCGAGAACATTTGGGGTTTTGAATTTTTGACACATATTTAACATGAAAAGCAGATATCGGGCAGTCTGAAAAAACACATCATATCCATACACTTTCACAAGTATCATTTGATAGGCGATAGAGGCCTCTAGCCATTTGAACATTGTAGAGATTGATTTTCTAGATCTACATGATCTGATCTGGACATTTCCCATATTGTCAATAGTGGGGCGAATTTCGTCCACAGAGTCTAACAAAGAGTTATTCAAAAATTCGTCTAAGGTTATGAACTCACCACGTATCGCTTGGGCGGCTACCCTTCGGTCAACAAATTCGAGGCCTGCTTCTAGCTGGACGTTATTTTCATGATGTACGAACGGGTCGTGTGCGAATTGGCCGTAGCGAGGAAGAGCACTGCCGAGCCCCAGAGTGTCGCCGAAGACGGGGGGGTGCCCGGCTGGGAGAGGGCCAGAGTAGAGGGTGGGCCAGAGTCGAATTGAGCCGGGGGGGCGAGCCGTGTACGATGGGATTTGATAGGCAGCGTGGTGAGCACTGTCGTGATAACCATTGACATAGGGGTTAGGAATGTGACCTTGAGCGGGGTCATGTTGAGATGGCCAGTTGCCTCCATAAGGGTAGGCCGGGCGAGCAGGCTGGGCGACCCCTGGGAACTGGGGAGCGTACGAAGTGACTGGTACCTGCGGGGCGGGCGAGCCGAGTACGAGGGGTTCACTTGAGGCATATAGCTGGAGGTCACTTGATGCATATAGTTAGAGGGATTGTGACTGAAGGCCCCAGCTGAGGTGGGCGGCATGGCGTACTGATGGCCCAGACCGGGAAGTGGGTGGACGCCAAACGACGAGGCTCCCAGCTGACTAGACATAAGGGGGGTGTCCAGAGTGGGGGCGAGTCGGACTGAGTCGACCGTCCGAGGCTGGGATGCCGAGAATGCAGGGGGGTTGCTCACTGAAAGATGGCTTGTAGACGTGTGACCTGAGGAGCCCGAGGAGCCTACGAAAAGAGAGCTGGCCCCAGAATGGCTAGTAGACGTGGAGCCAAGCGATGGGGGCGAGGTGTCGTGTGGCCGAGGGGCTGATGAGGTGGCCATAGCTGGAGGCGGGGGATGCTGGCGCACGGGGGACTGGTCGACAGAGGACTCGGAGGATGAGTAGTCGTCACGATCGATGTCCTGGATGGAGGAGACTTGTCCTGAGAGGAAGGAATTTCCGTAGCGAAATAGCGTGTTGGAGCACCTACTCCCAGTTGGACCGACGTGGCCGAGGCAGGGTTGGCGACAGGCAGTACACCTCCGCCTCGCCGACATAAGAGAGTCTGGAAGGACGAAAAGATCAAGGTGAGTAATGTGAACCACTAATAGGGCATAAGCCCATGGCGTAAGGCTATATATGACGCCGGAGAGGCAAGAAATAAATTTCTTTACGTAGAAGAGACTGTCGACGAAAAATTCACTGAGACTAGATCGGGTCGAGCAGAGTACGTGGGGGCCTATACTGGCCGTCAATATAGCTATAATTTAGGGTAGTGGAATACAGGAACGAGCTCACCAAGATCAGGGTTGACAGATGGAGTCCTCCGTGCGTGTAGACGAAAGAGCCGGGCGGCTTGACGTTGGAGACGAGGATTTACGGGAGGTGGCGAGCGGGCGCTCTGAAGAGTCCGTCGACAAAAGTAGCAGCGGGCGTTTGAGGCTTGTAGACGAATCCGGGATGTGTCGAGTTAGCTGGGGAGTTGATATCCAGCGTAGATCCAATGGCGGCGCCCAGGAAGAAAACCGCGGGAAATCCGAGGGGCGAAGTCGTCAAGATGAGCGGAGCCCTGTGGACCAGATGGAGATGCGTATCCGAGACAGAAGAAGGCTGGAAACGTCTGAAGCACCAATTGCAGAAATAGTGGGGCCCTGGAGACTCAGGGGGAGACCCACGGCGTCCGTTAAAGGCAACTTGAAAGCTCTATAACTGGCCATCTCGCCGCCTACTAGCTAGCGAAGTAGTGGGGGCGAGTCCGTCGCGCCTGAAGATGAAGGCAATGAAGAGTGCTGGTGCTATGATGAATAATGAATGCCTGGCCTCGTGATGTGTAGTGTACGAGTGCAAGAAGAAGACGCGACCCGGAGGCGGGAAAAGAAGGGGTTTATATAGGAAAGAAGGAAGGCTTTCACAGGAGAGAGGAGCTGTGACTCCAGAATGCAGGATAGAGGAGAGGTGAGAAATACAGAGAAAACCACAAGAAACATGCAGAGAACACATGAATAGAAAAGGACCTTGACACAAATAGCAGACGCCGAAAATAGAACATAAATAGAAGGCACGGCGGCAAACCCGAGGTCCCCCGCCCGGCTCCAATGGACCTTGGCCTTAGGCCAAGCTATCAAAGAAAAAAAGGTGCATGGTTTTTGTAACTTTGATTAATTCTTTGAAAGTGGTTTTCAGAAATAACTTTGGAAATTTTTAAAAGTATAATGCATATCTGCATTGCTTTATGACAATCACATAAATATGATTTGGATCATGTTTTTTGCATTGTAGCTCAAAATATAGAGGTCAAATAAAAATATGTGGCTTTGGGGCGAGAGGCCCCACATGGTATGGGGCATGGGGCCCCCTTCACTGAAGCCTCGAAGCTGCTTCAGGAACCATTTAATAATGAGTACTTTTCCTTAAATCTTGATAGAATAGCTAATTGAAATAGAAAAAATTTGGCCAAAATTAAAACAGGGCAAAAAATATTAAAAAAATTAATGTATGAACAGAAAAATTCTGAAATTCAGAAAAAGTGACTAGAATGCCTTAAAAATGATAGAGGAACCCCATGAAATAACTTTCAAGCTGAATGCACTCGCAAAAAAAATTGCCATAGGATTATAATAGGGGGGTTTCTTGCCCAATGGGTGGGGTGTAGAGGTCTGCGCGGTCAGCACCGCACCGCGCGGGTTGCGGTGCAGTGTGCGGTGCAGTGCGGTGCGGTTTGAAAATTTGCGGTGCAGTGCGGTTGCTGTTTTGAACTTAACAAGGTGCACCGCAAATGAAATGGGTGCGGTGCGGTGCAGTTGCGGATTTTCATTAATGACGCGAGAACCGCAATGGAACCGCGCTTTAAAAACTTGTGTTCATTCTTTCAGGATCAGTTGTTTGAACACTGGGTTGATTAAATTTTATTTACTTAAATTTTTTACTGTCTTTTAAATGACCATAATAATATCTTAATTTGTTTCCAAATTAACTTATTTTATTTCTTGTACAATTTATCACAGAGATAGACCCATGCATTTATGTATGTTTATTCATTCAATTTATTTACTCCACAAAGCAATTAAGGAGGTGGCCGCAAAAAAGTAAAATATTTTTGATTTGTTTCTCCCAAACCAAACAGGTCTGGTAAAATAACAAAATTTATGTGCAATTTTTTGAAAACCGAGTGTCACCCAGAGAATCTAAGCTTTGCTGAAGTAGGCCTAATAACTGTTCTGCTGTTTTGTATTATCAATAATTATTGTGATATTACTTCCGTGTAAAAATGTGTTAAGTCTATATTTCAAATTCACTTTTTTTTCGCAATGGAAACAGGTTATGGCATTAAAGTAAGTTAATTGTATTCATCAAAGTGTTGATTACATGATCACCCCTCCTTAATTGTTGTAGTAAGCTCAAATTAATAAACCAACAAATCTATATAGTAATCCATCAGTGTAGCCATCAATCACGCAACAATTGTCCATCAATCATGCAATCAATCAGTCCATCAATCATGCAATCAATCATTCCATCCGTCAATCATGCAAATGTAGCAATCAATCAGTCAGTCTATCTTTATCATATCTCCATACAATGTATTACATACATGCCATAGGCAATTAGACATATCTGCCTGTCAATTAATTAATTTATCTATTTATTTAGTCTATGAACACAATTTTAAAAAGGCTGAATTTTCAATTTATTCCTATCACAATATTCAACAATATGTAAAACTAACATAACCTTAGCATAATATTATATCTATAGGTATCTTCAAATTCTTTCTGGAAGAATTCTAAGCCCTGCAAACTTGTCTGTTTTCATTTTAATATTTTGGTAAATCTGTGTACTTAAACTTGCCGTATCAACTTTTGACTTATAAAATTTCTAATATTCAATTCAATTCGTTAATACTAAATGTAATTTTCATTCTGCATCGTATTTATGTGTGTAATTAATTCACCTTTCATAGTTTTATATCTTTAGTATGCAAAAATGGGTGAGGGTAATTGGCGGTTTTTAGTGCGGTGCGGTGCAGTTGTGGTGCTACATGACTGCGGTGCAGTGTGGTGCGGTTCTGCTTAGCTGCGGTGCAGTGTGGTGCGGTTCCATGTGACTGCGGTGCAGTGCGGTTGCGGTTTACAAATTATGCACCGCGCAGACCTCTAGTGGGGTGAGAAGACCATTTAATTTTTTTTAAAAAATAGCCATAACTCCTTTATTAAAATTGGTAGACATTTGTTTCACTAGTTATAAGGGACCGTTCTGAATTTATGACTGGGGGGGTGGGAGTTTTGGCCGAGTGGGTACTAACTTCACACGTGTTTCAAGGGGGGTATTAATTTTTGACAACACCTCCAAGGGGGGGCAAGAAATTTTAACAAAGTGAAAATGTTAAAAAACACACATAAACTCATTTTATTTGGACTTTTTTACGCGCTAAAGTCTGCAAAATAACGTGAATCTGTACGCTTGGCCGTGTATAACAGTATATAGGTGTGTATTGCTTTTTATGGCGAGGGGGGGTACTAAAAATACGCGTGAAACCTAAGGGTGGGGTACTAAAAATCCGCATGAAACTCAAGGGGGGTATCAATTTTTGACAGGAAGTTCCAGCAAAACTCCCACCCCCCCAGTCATAAATTCTGAACGGTCCCTAAGTAGAGTCAAGTGATCCCTTCTTGAAAGCATAAGCATTCAAATAATCGACCACAAAAAGTAGGTCAAATCGCACCTCGAAGTTAAGGGGGGCTGCATGCCCCGCGCTACTCTACAGAAGAACTTCATAAGCACAATACACAATCTAGGCCTTTCTTTCACCAATTTGGGTATTGACAGGTCTCATTGCAGGTCAATCAAGAGTGCCTCATGTTAAGAAAGGCCAAATGAACACTCTAAAAAATGTCAGGACAAAATTGGTTTTTTAGATTCAAAATTGTTTTTTGAAAAACCAAATTTTTTTTGCATTGAAATTTGGTTTTTCTAAAAACCATTTTGAATCTAAAAAACCAATTTTGTCTAAATTTTTTTAGAGTGAAGGACATCTTCATGAGGGAATGAGGAGCACACATTGATTTATGAAACAATAACAAGCAATTGGTAAAATGGAATTGTTGTAATGATGACACATCCCGGTTCTGGTAAATAAACACTCCGCCAAAAAATATTTTTTTTACGAGTTTCAGATAAATAACAGCAACTGTGAGAAATTAAATGCGTTATCTCATTTTTCGTCAATGAAACACCACAAAAATGATAAAATGATAGAATCTACAAACTGATCAATACAAATCACTTACTGGAGGTTTACAAGAAATCTGTCAAATCTTAATTGGTTTCACCATGCTCTGGGACAATAAATAAGATCAGCATGTAAGAGTTTTCTCAGAAAGCAAACAAAAGAACATGTGTTCTTGCAACTCTTTTGGAATCTAATTCAGTCAAAGTTTTATGTAATATA